>VONZ01000527.1:0-100000 GCA_012976165.1 Labeo catla
TCCACCAGAGCTGTTACCCGTGAACTGAATGTTCTTTTCTCTACCATAAGTCGTTTGCAAAGGCGTTTCAGAGAATTTGGCAGTACATCCAACCGGCCTCACAACCACCGACCACGTGTAACCATACCAGCCCAGGACCTCCACATCCAGCATCTTCACCTCCAAGACCGGCTGAGACCAGCCACCCGGACAGCTGCTGCAAAAATCGGTTTGCATAACCAAAGAATTTCTGCACAAACTGTCAGAAACCGTCTCAGGAAGCTCATCTGCATGCTCGTCGTCCTCATCGGGGTCTCGACCTGACTGCAGTTCGTCGTCGTAACCGACTTGAGGGGGCAAGTGCTCACATTCGATAGCAAATGTTAAGATACGCTAACCAGCGGGGACTGCCACGCCCACAGACTCGGTTCTATTACCCAGGTAATTTGGATGAACGGGTGGCCAGTGCGCTTGCAGGACCTCTCTGTGGTATAAAATCTTCATAAATAAATAAAAAGACCCGAAAAAAGAAGCTACCACTGAGGTGTCCCGCATAGGAATGGAAAAGAAAACCGCTCGGTTTGAGGAGCACAACGCAGTCTGTAGTCCTTTTTGCTTTCCAAAAAGAGTGTGCTGGAAAGGTAAGACTCGCCCCCGGCTGCAGGTTTCCATAGTGTAGCGGTTATCACGTTCGCCTTACACGCGAAAGGTCCCCAGTTCGAAACTGGGCGGAAACAAACGGTTCTTCTTTTTTTTTCCAGTCTATCTGTGCTGGAATGGCTGTCTGGTAAGCCGGTGGTCCACGCTGCAAAGGCCTCACTTTCGAGGTAGGTGAGGGCAAGTGTCGTAAGGAACTCTGCGCAGACTGCCACAACGAATGAGCTCTGTCCTGTTGTCGGTGGGATTCGTGCGGATTGTCAATGTGCTTGCATGGCAGATTAGGGTACCATCTTTCTTTGAAAGGGCACGTGCTGTAGCTCAAGGGTTTCTGTAGTGTAGTGGTCATCACGTTCGCCTAACACGCGAAAGGTCCTCGGTTCGAAACCGAGCAGAAACAGCGCTTTGCTTTTGAGGGAACACATAAACTGTTTGCGACGCCAGAGGGGAGTTGCTTTTCCTTGGTTCGCTTTCCTGCAAGCGTGCACCAGGAGACTTCGGACTTGGTCTTCAGCGCAGGTTTCCGTAGTGTAGCGGTTATCACGTTCGCCTCACACGCGAAAGGTCCCCAGTTCGAAACTGGGTGGAAACAGCAAGTTGCCATTTTTCCAGAATTGCTTAAGCCGGGCTCTGTTGCCTTCTTACGCAACACAACAAAGGCCTCGCCGGCCAAGAGATGTTAGCAGCTTCAATGGTAGTGGTCATCACGTTCGCCTAACAAGCGAAAGGTCCTCGTTTCGGAACCGAGCAGAAACATCTGCCTTCTGTTCTTTAAATGAAAAAAGTATGAACTCTTTGCGACGTCAGTGGGATTTGGATCTCTTTACCATTATACGCGTTTCACCAAGTGTGCACCTAAAGATTTCGGTCTCGCCATGGTTTCTAAGTTTCCGTAGTGTGGTGGTTATCACGTTCGGCCCATACGCGAAGGGTCCCCAGGTCGAAACTGGGCGGGAACAGCCTGTCTCTTTTCCACAACTGTTTAACGAGGTTTCTGTTGGGGAGCAACTCAACACCAAAAAGGCCTTGCTGCCAAGAGGCGTGAAGACAATCACTAAAGGTGTAGTTGATGCAAAAGTCAAAGTGCCCTGTTTCTGTTCTCCGTTTCTACCATGGGATTGACATCCCGTGGTAACCAGGAATTCACAAGCTTCAGTCTGGATCCAGAACACTTAAAAAGAGATGATGTCAACACCTCAGAGGACTTCAGATGATGCCAACCCTTAAACAACATACAGCCCTACCGACTTTTGCTACTGATTTATAGTGTTCCTTGTCTGTTTGATTGCGTCATTAATTGATCTTTACCGCACATCTCTGCCATACGTACATCAACTTGACATAGTCACCACTAGTAAGCTACTACTAAATACACTGACCAAAACGATAAACGCAACACTTTTGTTTTTGCCCCCATTTTTCACGAGCTGAACTCAAAGATCTAAGACTTTTCTATGCACAAAACAGGCCTATTTCTTTCAAATATTGTTCACAAATCTGTCTAAATCTGTGTTAGTGAGCACCACTTCTTTGCAGACATAATCCATCCACCTCACAGGTGTGGCATATCAAGATGCTGATTAGACAGTATGATTA
The DNA here is from genome assembly GCA_012976165.1 of Labeo catla. Classification (NCBI taxonomy): domain Eukaryota; kingdom Metazoa; phylum Chordata; class Actinopteri; order Cypriniformes; family Cyprinidae; genus Labeo; species Labeo catla. The sequence goes on from VONZ01000527.1 coordinate 2,233, forward strand.
TTGCACAGGTGTGCCTTAGGCTGACCACAATGAAAGGACACTCTAAACTGTGCAGTTTTAGCACACAGCACAATGCCACAGATACTGCAAATTTTGAGGGAGCGTGCAATTGGCATGCTGACTGCAGGAATGTCCACCAGAGCTGTTACCCGTGAACTGAATGTTCTTTTCTCTACCATAAGTCGTTTGCAAAGGCGTTTCAGAGAATTTGGCAGTACATCCAACCGGCCTCACAACCACAGACCACGTGTAACCATACCAGCCCAGGACCTCCACATCCAGCATCTTCACCTCCAAGACCGTCTGAGACCAGCCACCCGGACAGCTGCTGCAAAAATCGGTTTGCATAACCAAAGAATTTCTGCACAAACTGTCAGAAACCGTCTCAGGAAGCTCATCTGCATGCTCGTCGTCCTCATCGGGGTCTCGACCTGACTGCAGTTCGTCGTCGTAACCGACTTGAGTGGGCAAGTGCTCACATTCGATAGCAAATGTTAAGATACGCTAACCAGCGGGGACTGCCACGCCCACAGACTCGGTTCTATTACCCAGGTAATTTGGATGAACGGGTGGCCAGTGCGCTTGCAGGACCTCTCTGTGGTATAAAATCTTCATAAATAAATAAAAAGAACCGAAAAAAGAAGCTACCACTGAGGTGTCCCGCATAGGAATGGAAAAGAAAACCGCTCGGTTTGAGGAGCACAACGCAGTCTGTAGTCCTTTTTGCTTTCCAAAAAGAGTGTGCTGGAAAGGTAAGACTCGCCCCCGGCTGCAGGTTTCCGTAGTGTAGCGGTTATCACGTTCGCCTTACACGCGAAAGGTCCCCAGTTCGAAACTGGGCGGAAACAAACGGTTCTTTTTTTTTTTCCAGTCTATCTGTGCTGGAATGGCTGTCTGGTAAGCCGGTGGTCCACGCTGCAAAGGCCTCACTTTCGAGGTAGGTGAAGGCAAGTGTCGTAAGGAACTCTGCGCAGACTGCCACAACGAATGAGCTCTGTCCTGTTGTCGGTGGGATTCGTGCGGATTGTCAATGTGCTTGCATGGCAGATTAGGGTACCATCTTTCTTTGAAAGGGCACGTGCTGTGGCTCAAGGGTTTCTGTAGTGTAGTGGTCATCACGTTCGCCTAACACGCGAAAGGTCCTCGGTTCGAAACCGAGCAGAAACAGCGCTTTGCTTTTGAGGGAACACATAAACTGTTTGCGACGCCAGAGGGGATTTGCTTTTCCTTGGTTCGCTTTCCTGCAAGCGTGCACCAGGAGACTTCGGACTTGGTCTTCAGCACAGGTTTCCGTAGTGTAGCGGTTATCACGTTCGCCTCACACGCGAAAGGTCCCCAGTTCGAAACTGGGCGGAAACAGCAAGTTGCCATTTTTTCCAGAATTGCTTAAGCCGGGCTCTGTTGCCTTCTTACGCAACACAACAAAGGCCTCGCCGGCCAAGAGATGTTAGCAGCTTCAATGGTAGTGGTCATCACGTTCGCCTAACACGCGAAAGGTCCTCGGTTCGGAACCGAGCAGAAACATCTGCCTTCTGTTCTTTAAATGAAAAAAGTATGAACTCTTTGCGACGTCAGTGGGATTTGGATCTCTTTACCATTATACGCGTTTCACCAAGTGTGCACCTAAAGATTTCGGTCTCGCCATGGTTTCTAAGTTTCCGTAGTGTGGTGGTTATCACGTCCGGCCCACACGCGAAGGGTCCCCAGGTCGAAACTGGGCGGGAACAGCCTGTCTCTTTTCCACAACTGTTTAACGAGGTTTCTGTTGGGGAGCAACTCAACACCAAAAAGGCCTTGCTGCCAAGAGGCGTGAAGACAATCACTAAAGGTGTAGTTGATGCAAAAGTCAAAGTGCCCTGTTTCTGTTCTCCGTTTCTACCATGGGATTGACATCCCGTGGTAACCAGGAATTCACAAGCTTCAGTCTGGATCCAGAACACTTAAAAAGAGATGATGTCAACACCTCAGAGGACTTCAGATGATGCCAACCCTTAAACAACATACAGCCCTACCGACTTTTGCTACTGATTTATAGTGTTCCTTGTCTGTTTGATTGCGTCATTAATTGATCTTTACCGCACATCTCTGCCATACGTACATCAACTTGACATAGTCACCACTAGTAAGCTACTACTAAATACACTGACCAAAACGATAAACGCAACACTTTTGTTTTTGCCCCCATTTTTCACGAGCTGAACTCAAAGATCTAAGACTTTTCTATGCACAAAACAGGCCTATTTCTTTCAAATATTGTTCACAAATCTGTCTAAATCTGTGTTAGTGAGCACCACTTCTTTGCAGACATAATCCATCCACCTCACAGGTGTGGCATATCAAGATGCTGATTAGACAGTATGATTATTGCACAGGTGTGCCTTAGGCTGACCACAATGAAAGGACACTCTAAACTGTGCAGTTTTAGCACACAGCACAATGCGAACCTAGGAGTCGAACTTAGAATCTTCTGATCCGTAGTCAGACGCGTTATGCATTGTGAAACTGGCCCACCAGGAAGTGTGCCATGTGCTCGCGACAGACTCAAAACGGCAAGGAGAGCTTCACTTCACAGTCTGTGGCGGAGAGAGCGTTGAATCCTAACCACTAGACCACCAGGGAAGGGCTGGTCGGCTGCTGGCTTGTTCATAGCATGAGAAGAAGCAAACAGTACAGGCCTCGGTCACGTCGAAAACCAACAAGTCTGTCTCACCGCCACAGACTGTGAAGTCAAGCTTTGCTTGCCGTTTTGAGAAGGCCGGCCCAAAAAAATGCCGGGCGCGTGAAAAACTACCTCCTTCGAGTCGGAGTCTCAACCAGCAACCTAAGGATGGCCAACACTCCTCCTACAGCACTCCACTCTACCAGCTGAGCTATCGAAGGCACAGTGGGGTGGGGACACAACCTCGGCCTTTCAGGTTTCTGTAGCTCGACTGCTGACCAAAAACGGCTTCTGACGCAGGAAGACGTGCGGGCCGTTTGAAGAGGGCAGCAAAGAGGAGCTCGCCTTCCCATACCAGGAGTTGAACCCTGGCCACCTCAGTGAAAACCAGGAACCCTGACCGTTAGACCGTACAGGAACAGGAGCTTTATCCAGGTAAAACTGTAAATAAATAAATAAACACATGAATAAATAAACAAACAAATGCCTGTATAGGGATTGATAGTGTCTGCCCAATTTCTCCAAAATTTTCTGATTGCTCATGACCCTAAAAAGACAGTAAAGCTCCAGGAACAAGCCTAACCACGAGCTTGTCCGGAATTTGAACCTGGGACCTCTCGCACCCAAAGCAAGAACCATACCCCTAGACCAGTCATTCTCAAACATTTCTGGGCCAGCGCCCCCCTACCCATTATCCAGGTCCCTCACTGAATATTACAGTTGATTATTATTTAATTTTATGTTTATAATGAGGGCTGTTACTATATTTAAAGTAATTCAAATGTATGGGGTACTTTTTTTTACAGTAAATTATTTTAAAATAAGTGTAATAACATTAATTTACAGAGTTTTTAAGCATGTTGGTTTTCATTGCTACAGCTTCATTGTTGAGATGCGGATATATCTTGTTGCCTCAAATTTAAAAAGACTAAATAAAAAGTCCTGTTTAGAACATCCACAGGGACATTTTTACAGAAGAGATTTTAGTCTGTTCTTCCATTCCTGGAACTCTTGAACACCCTTTTTACTGATGTGATATGTTTGGATGTTTTCAATTAGCTTTCAGTGCAAATTAATATTTATCCTTTAGTTTTAGAAAATACCATGTTTTTTGGGAATATATTGATTTCCCATTTTTTCTGACATAGTGGACATTGTTATTTTGGTTGGTAAATACCACATTTACACATGCAAATGGAAGAAATGTAAACCCTACTTTACTATATTTCATAGATTTTGAGAGAATATTTCAAAGTTTGATTACAAAAACTAAGTACAACCCTAATTCTAGAAAAGTTGGAACGTTTTGTAAAATTATAAAATCTGTGATTTGTTAATTCTATTTAACTTTTATTTAATTGACAAAAGTACAAGGAAAAGATTTTCAAAGTTTCCACTGACCAACTTAAATGTATTTAGTGAATATAAACACTTTTTTATTTTATTTTATTTTATTTTATTTATTTATTTGTATATTTTTTAAAGTATGCAACACACTCCAAAAAAAGTTGGGACAGAGGCAAAATAAAAGTGAAAAGGTTATAGAATTTTCAAAATTAGTTACTATTTTAGTGCTGTCCTGATTTATATATTTGTTATTAATTAAACAAATATTAAATTTCAAATCTTGCTTTTTTTGTCAGCGTGGTTTGCTAAGGAAATGATACACCGTCTAGTCTAGAAGCGGGAGTATTCTTTTAAACTAGCAGCTAACACTAATGTTACACTACTACACAGGCCGCGAACAGCTTGACATGTTGTGTTAAAGCACGTTAGATCCCGTTATAATCAGTCGTTCAGTAACAACTGAGCGCGAGCGCTAAACGGATGCCATGTTCTATTTCTGACGCACTTGCGCTACAGATAAGTTGTAGAGACGGCGTTAGATGTGGCAGACCATTTCCTTTTGCAAGTTTCAGCTCATACATCTTTGGTGTAAACTCGTCTTAAAAACGTGCCCCAAGAACAGATCAGCGCCCCCCTTTCAAAAATATTGCTTGCAGCGCCCCCCGATGCTCTCTGAACGCCCTCTGGGGGGCGGTACCGCCCCCGTTGAGAAACACTACCCTAGACCAACGACCCGGCTCTCGCTGCCCTAGCACACTTGCTAAAGCACCTAGATAACTTTAAACTGATAAAACTAGATAACTTGAAAGTGGGCCTTTGAATGGATTTAAAACATGGTGGTGGACCTAAGACGGAGAACATTCTTCCAGCTGCAGCCAGGGGAATTAGCTCAAATGGTAGAGCGCTCGCTGCACGAAGGAAGGAGCCCAATCTTTGCGCCCCCGCACGCAAGCGAAAAAAATGCAAAAAACGGAAGTATGCGACTGAGTCGTCTGAGTCCCGTTCTGAATCAAATGATTCGCGATTCGAAACAGTAAATCATCACGTTGACGCAATTTCCGTAGTGTTAAAAACACGCCCACCATCCCCACCTGCTGTAACGATCCCGTCCTCTGTGGTTCCCCCCGATCGCCACCAGAGGCCGCCATCACCGGAATACTAGTTTCCTTTGTTCACTTCATCTCCCATCAGCCCCGTACCTGACTCTGACCCCCCGGACTATCACTTCCTGTCTAGCCCCTATAAATACTTCCGGGTTCCGCTACCTCATTGCGAAGTCTTGTTTTGCCCCGGCTGACATTTCTGAGCGTTTATCATTGTGTTGGATTATTGTGGACTATTACTGGACTGTTACTCGTTATCTGAACCTTGCTGCCTGCCTTTGTTACCCTCTGCTGTGTTTCACGGATTACTGTTACCCTGTCTGCTGCCTGCCCTGACCTTCTGCCTGCTTCACGACTCTGAGTATTGTCTTGCCTACGTTTGCTCTGCTATCTGTGTACCGACCCTGCCTGTTTGACCTCGCTCTTTAATAAATGCTGCAAATGGATCCCAGCTCTGTTGACCCATCATTACAGAAGACTTCGCCACAAATCGATCCAGCAGCAGTTTACCGATTGACTACGGAGGTCTCAGCTCAAGCTAACGTCCTAGCGTCTCACCAACAACAGCTCTCTCATCTGACCGCTCTCACGGAAGAGATGGTAAAGACGCTGCGTTCGCTGCAACTACCCACAGCTGAGGCGGTTCCGTCACCAATCACGCCGCCGACTCAGTCCACTTCATCGGCTGCCCCCATAGCCAGCCCCCGACTGGCTTACCCGGATAAATTCGACGGCACGTCAGCCAAATGTAAGGGTTTCCTACTACAGTGCTCGTTGTTTGTTACCCAGCAACCTGTTTTGTACCCTACTGAGGAGAGCCGCATCGCTTTCGTCTGCTCTCTACTCACCGGCAGGGCATTGGATTGGGCTACGGCTGTGTGGGATCTGACTCACCCTACCTTTTCTTCCTTCAAAGAATTCCTTTGATGCTTCAAAGAGGTTTTCGACTACCCCGAAGGAGGAGAGGGCGCTGGTGAGCAACTTCTGACGCTGCGCCAGGGGAAAAGTACGGCGGCTGAGTTTGCTCTCACTTTCCGCACGCTAGCAGCACAAACTGGGTGGCCTGACGATCCGTTAAAGCTACACTTCCGCAAGGGGCTGAGTCACGAACTTCAAGCTGAGCTGGCCTGTCGGGACGAGGGAAAAACCCTGGATGAACTTATCAACCTGGCCATCCGCATCGATAACCTCGTTCGCTCCAGAAGAACCGGCAAAAGTGTGCCACCATCAGTCCCTCCGACGACAGCTACTCCCGAGCCCGAGGCTATGCAGATAGCTCACACTCGCCTCACCGCGGAGGAGAGAGAACGCCGTCAACAGCTCAGTTTGTGCCTCTACTGTGGCAAACCAGGCCACATGAAGGCGTCCTGTCCTGCCAGACCCGCGCAACGCACGTCTACTGCGGTGAGTCAATATTCTGCCTCCTCTCAGACTGTTAAAACTCCCGTAACCATCACTTTGTCTGATAAGCGGATTAATACAATCGCTCTCATTGACTCGGGCGCAGCTGGGAACTTTATGGATTTGGATTTTGCCAAAGCTCACGATCTCACTCTAAAACCTTGCTCATCTCTGTTGTCAGTGGCAGCGCTAGATGGAAGACCGCTGGGTGCTGGTCGCGTACAATACATCACCAGCGATCTCCAGCTCACCACCGGCTTCCTGCATACTGAGAATCTCAGCTTCTACCTCATCCAAGCTCCCTGCCATCCCATCATCCTAGGACTCCCCTGGCTGAAACAACATGAACCACAGATCTCTTGGTCGGAGGGGGAGATCACGCAATGGTCAGATGGATGTTTCCCACAGTGTTTCCCCGCGCTTAATCACAAGACTGTGGACGTGGCCGCAGTCACAGTTGACTCACCCATTGCCGAAAACATTCCCTCTGTTTATCACGACCTGGCAGAGGCCTTCAGTAAGACTCAAGCCACCCAGTTACCTCCTCATCGGACCTCCGACTGTGCCATCGAACTGCTTCCAGGAACTACTCCTCCCAGGGGCAGGATCTTCCCTCTCTCTCAGCCAGAAACGGAGGCCATGAAAACCTATATCGAGGAAGAACTTGCCAAGGGATTCATCGTACCCTCTACCTCTCCAGCCTCGGCAGGGTTCTTCTTCGTAAAGAAGAAGGATGGCAGCTTGCGTCCATGCATTGACTTCAGAGCCCTCAACGACATCACGGTCAAGTACAGATATCCACTCCCTCTGGTTCCATCAGCTCTTGAACAACTACGCTCTGCCAAGTACTTCACCAAACTAGATCTACGCAATGCGTACAACTTAATCCGCATCAGAGAGGGGGACGAGTGGAAAACTGCTTTCTCTACTACTACTGGCCACTATGAATACCGGGTTATGCCCTTCGGCCTGGTCAATAGTCCTTCCATTTTTCAATCCTTCATTAACGATGTTTTCCGAGACATGCTGGGCAGATGGGTCATCATCTACATGGACAATATTCTGGTTTTCTCTGATTCCCTCAAGTCACACATATCGCACGTCAGGAAGGTACTTCAGCGCCTAATCTCTCATCATCTGTTCGCCAAGGCTGAAAAATGTGAATTTCATCAGACTGCCACCACATTCCTGGGGTACGTGGTGAGTTCGGAGGGTGTGGCAATGGATGACAGCAAGGTGCAGGCAGTTCTGCGATGGCCTCAACCGTCCACGCTTAAGGAGTTACAGAGATTTCTGGGATTCTCTAACTTTTACAGGCGCTTTATTAGGAACTTCAGCTCGGTGGCGGCTCCTCTGACCTCTATGGTTAAGAGGGGAGTGAAGCGGCTGTCTTGGTCCCCAGCTGCTGTCCAGGTATTCAAATTGCTTAAGGAACGTTTCACTACTGCTCCCATACTCCACCATCCAGACCCCGAGCGCGAGTTCATTGTGGAGATCGACGCCTCTAGCACAGGAATCGGGGCTGTGCTATCCCAGCGTCACGGCAATCCTCCCAAACTCTACCCATGCGCCTTTTTCTCACGCAAATTATCTCAAGCAGAGCAGAACTACGATGTAGGCAATCGTGAGTTGTTGGCCATGAAAGCGTCTTTGGAGGAATGGCGCCACCGGCTCGAGGGAGCTAAATTTCCGTTCACCATTCTCACAGACCATCGCAACCTAGAGTATCTCCGTTCCGCCAAGAGACTCAACCACAGGCAGGCCAGGTGGGCGCTCTTCTTCACACGCTTTGACTTCTCTGTTACCTATCGGCCAGGATCCAAGAACACCAAGGCTGATGCCCTGTCCCGCCTGTACGAGACTGAGTACCAGCCGCTCAGTCCGGATCCCATCTTGCCAGCCACTCTCATCGTCGCTCCTGTACAATGGGATATCATAACGGAGGTAACGGAATTGCAAGCCACCGATCCACCGCCAGCAGACTGTCCACCTGACAAGCTCTATGTTCCTCAGGCCCTAAGAGAGCGCGTTCTACAGCTCGTCCATAATAATCCCAGTTCTGGTCACCCAGGTATCACAGCTACACTACAACTCGTCTCTAATAGGTTTTGGTGGTCAACCCTCCGCATTGACACCATTAATTATGTAAGGAACTGTGAGACTTGCTGCATCACCAAGCCCTCTAAACAACTCCCTGCAGGCCTGCTACAGCCATTGCCGACTCCGCAAAGACCATGGTCTCACATAGCTATAGACTTTGTCACGGATTTACCCCCTTCAGCTGGACATACCACCATTCTCACTGTGATTGACCGTTTCTCCAAGTCATGCCGGCTCATACCTCTTCCCAAGTTGCCCACTGCCTTAGAGACCGCTGAGACTTTATGCAATTTCGTCTTCAGATTCTATGGACTACCAGAAGACATCGTCTCCGACAGGGGTCCTCAATTCACCTCCCGCCTGTGGTCAGCCTTCTTTAAAAGTCTCAACGTAAACATAAGTCTCACCTCAGGATACCACCCGGAATCCAACGGCCAGTCAGAACGCCTCAACCAGGAGATCATTCGTTTCCTGCGATCTTACTGTCATCGCAACCAGTCCGACTGGAGTAAGTTTCTCTTCTGGGCCGAGTATGCCCAGAACTCAATTCGCAAACCTGCCACTGGACTCACACCCTTCCAATGTGTGTTGGGCTTTCAACCGCCCCTCTTCCCATGGTCAGGAGACCCTTCTGACCTGCCCACTGTCAACACGTGGATGCAGAGGAGCGAGGCCACGTGGAATGCGGCCCACACGCACTTACAAGTTGCCATACGAAGACAAAAAAGGTGTGCTGATCTCCATCGCCGTCCTGGTCCAGAGTTTGCTCCTGGTTCATGGGTCTGGCTCTCCACAAGGGATCTCCGTCTCAGGCTCCCATGTCGCAAGCTCAGTCCCAGGTACGTGGGTCCTTTTAAGGTTTTAAGACAGATTACACCAGTTTCTTACCGTTTAGCCCTGCCTTCAGAATACCGTATCTCACCCACCTTTCATGTGTCTCTGCTCAAGGCTGCTGGTGCTCCGAGAGGGGCGGACGACCTAGACGAGGACCGGGAGCAGGGACCCCCTCCTTTGATCATCGACGATGAGGAGGCGTACCGGGTCAACGAGATCCTCAACTCACGACGCCGGGGTGGGGTACTTCAATACCTAGTGGACTGGGAGGGGTACAGCCCCGAGGAGAGATCTTGGGTCAACGCCAAGGACATCTTAGACCCCTCTCTGACTGCCGAGTTCCATCACAATCACCCGGACAGGCCGGCCCCTCGTCCTCGTGGAAGACCCCGGCGTCAACTGCCTCCTCACGTCAGGAGCCGTTCGCAGGGAGGGGGCTCTGTAACGATCCCGTCCTCTGTGGTTCCCCCCGATCGCCACCAGAGGCCGCCATCACCGGAATACTAGTTCCCTTTGTTCACTTCATCTCCCATCAGCCCCGTACCTGACTCTGACCCCCCGGACTATCACTTCCTGTCTAGCCCCTATAAATACTTCCGGGTTCCGCTACCTCATTGCGAAGTCTTGTTTTGCCCCGGCTGACATTTCTGAGCGTTTATCATTGTGTTGGATTATTGTGGACTATTACTGGACTGTTACTCGTTATCTGAACCTTGCTGCCTGCCTTTGTTACCCTCTGCTGTGTTTCACGGATTACTGTTACCCTGTCTGCTGCCTGCCCTGACCTTCTGCCTGCTTCACGACTCTGAGTATTGTCTTGCCTACGTTTGCTCTGCTATCTGTGTACCGACCCTGCCTGTTTGACCTCGCTCTTTAATAAATGCTGCAAATGGATCCCAGCTCTGTTGACCCATCATTACACCTGCTTTTTTTTCACAAATCACACCCTGGATATGTCATTATATTGATTAATATGTATTATTTTGTGTAAGTTATTTTTAAAAAAGTATAAGATATGTTTATGGTTAAATAAAATGAATAAAAATGTTTCAGTAGTTGATTGATATTTATTTTTTTTGTATAGTATTTAAAAAAAAAACATGAAACGTTTATGGTTATGATTAAATTAAATTAATAACAATGCTTCTTCAAAAATGTGTTTTTTTTTGTGTGGGGGGGGTATAATTGGATTGATATGATTTATCAGATTTAATTTTTCTAATCAAGACACTTTAAATGTTCAAATGTAAAATGCTTAAATAAAATGAATACACATAATATATACAGGAAAGATATTATTTATTAAGGAGGATACAGTATTGAGGGGAATATAGGACAATATAAAAGAACGGGCCCATGTAATATATACCAAATCTGTACAAGGAAAGATATTATTTTTTTGAAGGGGATATTATTTTTTTGAAGGGGATACAGAACAATATAAAAGAACGGGCCCATGTAACATATACCAAATCTGTACAAGGAACGATATTATTTTTTTGAAGGGGATACAGAACAATATAAAAGAACGGGCCCATGTAATATATACAAAATATGTACAAGAAAAGTTATTATTTTTTGAAGGGGATACAGAACAATATAAAAGAAGGGGCCCATGTAATATATACAAAATATGTAGAGGATAGATATTATTTACTGAGGAGGTTGAGTATTTTGCTGGCGCTGCTCTGCCAACCAGTCATCTAAAGATTTGCCATCTGAAGCACGTGAGCAAAATGTGGCATTACCATATCGGCTTTGGCCAAACTCTTTAGTTTTGGGCTGCCCACATTTGCTGCATGTGTTGAAGGTAACGCCTCGCACATACTTCCTCTTATGGACTCCGCTTTCCTTTTCCAGGGCCCGTCGGCGCCTGTTCTTCTGGGTGTAACGGGACAAGGGAGCATCAGACGCAGGAGCAGGCGGAGCTGGGCCTGCACCGGATGTTGACGCACCAGAAGAGGGAAGCACCACAGACACAGTCATGCCTGGGTTAAGGACTAGTGTGCCTAATAATGACCCAGGTGCTGAAATGGGTTGCACAACTCCTGATGCTGTGGGGGCAGGTGCAATGGGGCACTCTGTGGTGGCAGCAGCAGGCCGTCGACCAGGTCGCAGAATGGGCGAGTGTCCTTCTCGATTTGGCGGAAGGATGAATAGATGTTTTGGGCCTGATGTCGATGGCGCTTCATCCATTTTTTCCCCTCACCGGAGGAAGCTGCGTATCGGCCACAGCAATTGGGTCAGGTGAAGTAAGTCCCTGAGTGAGGACACTCATTTCCTGATTTTTCTGCCGCCGCTGAAACCTAAATAAATAAATTACTTGTGTTATAAATATTTGTTTAGAAGTATTCAGTTAATTTGAAGCAAATAATGTGCCTTGCTTACCACTGAATGAGTGTCTTCTGGTTTAGCTCAAACAGCTGGATCATTGTTTCATCCATCAGCCTGCGACAGTTAAGCACCAGGTCTCGGATGTGGTGGTAGTCCGAAAGGATTTTAGACAACCTGGGAGTGGGACTCCAACCTGGGACTCCAGCCTTCTTGGTCGGCGACTTGTGTAAAGCACAAAGCTCCATACAAATGGCCTCAACCAAGCGGCTGGTGTTGGGCCCCTGCGCTGGACCCCCAGGATGTCCAATCAGACACCGTTTGACACTCTCCACACCCGGTGTGACTCCGGAGCGCTTTGGTGCCTTAAAACGCCCATGAGTCAGCTGAGGCTGATGTCGAGGCTGATAGCTGATCCGCTGCTTGTCGAAATCAGAGAGCGCTGTCCACAACCGGATGGCCTCTGTCACCTGCAGGTCAGTAAGGTAAGGAGCCTCACGAAGACCCACCAGGTAACCAGCCAGATTCTGGACCCTGTCCCACCCAGCGATGCCATCGGGTCCAACGACTGCTTCCTAGTAAATGCAGATTAATGTTAATATATGTGGAATAAAACGTCATTGAAATAAAGCCCTTAAAGTGTCTTACCTGAGCCTCGTCGGAGAGACTGCTTCCAGGGTCGGATGGCTGTGACGTCACTGAAGGGGCAGGGGCAAGACGCTGTCCATCTTTACTGGATGATGTGGGCGGCTCAGCCAATGATGCTGGGGACTGAGGCAGAGGCAAAGATGAAGGGCTGTTTTTGAGATCACGGCAGGGGTCATCCTCATACAGCACCGGAACTGTGATGTCCTCCATGATCTCTTCATCAAACCCCTCATCTTGCAGGTCCTGGTCATTAACTTCCTCGACCAGCCTGTCTTCCTCCTCTGGGTTCTGGAGCACTGGAGTCAGGGTTTTGCCAGTCTGGCTGTAAAGGTACTCCATTCCCAGCAATTCACCTACAAGAATAAAGTGGAAAAAAAGGAACTGTTCTTAATATTTTGTCTAGAACATTAAAGTCTAAATAAATAACTTGGTAGAACATTACAAAAGAACAAATGAAGGAATTTCTTGCCTGTATATGCTCCAGGAGGGCGATAGCGCTCATCCCAGGGCTCCCCGAAGACTGTTCGGCTAAGCCGGTCCACAGCCTCTCTCATTGCGCTGCCATATGACCGGATGGAGGATGCTCCTTTTATGGCGTCTTCCATACGGTCATCATTCCAACGCATCAAGCCCTCAAGAAGATAGGCCTGAAAATGTGCATCACTGGCACTGGTTCCTACAAGTTAAACAAACAAAAAAGGGTTTTATGTGTCACATATGTACAAGATATGTACTACACATGAGGTGCTATAAAGCTGGTTACATGTAGTTGAGTTATGTAATTACATTAGTGCTGGGCAACATTTAATCACATCCAAAATAAATGTTTTTGTGTACATAATATGTGTGTGTGTACTGTGTATATTTATTAAATATATTTATATATAATATAAATTATATGAATATAAATATATACATATGTAAATATTTTCAAAATATACACTGTATGTGTGTGTCTTTTTATATACGTAATAAATATACACAGCACACACACATTTTATATTTTATATTTTATATATTATATAAAAAAACTTTTTTGACTGTGATTAACTACAGTTAATTGTTTTTTAATTACATTAAAAATTACTAGCTTTTTACTAGAGTTACTAGCTTTGTTAATGCTTATGACATCAGAAAAGAACTGTAATATTACTGTAGAGTGTGACATTTATTAATGTGACATTACTTTAAAGTAAAGGAAGCAGTTACAGTGCTTATATTTTTTACAAAAAAAATTAGTAATCCATATGTATGTAATACCTGGAATAAAACGGTTCAGGTGAAGGTGGAACGACTCCAAGGAGGTAGAGCCACGGGCACACCTGTAGCAGCACAGCTCCACACCGCCCTTCTTCAGTGTCCCTGTCTTTATGTAGAGCGGAAAATTCTCTGGGTCTTGGATACACTGTACGTGTTTCCGCTGTTCTTTCCATATCTGCTGGATCCGTTCGTGGTCCAGCAGAGGAACTCCCAGAGTATCCTTCCCGTCCACACTGTCGAACAGATCGATCAGTGACCCGATCAATCTGGTGGTCTCCTCCACCCCCCTGGTCCTCCTCCGGCAGTGCAGTGCCAACTCCCTCCGGGAAATGCGAGCACTGACCGCACTTTCAGAGACATGGCCAGTTTTCTTTGCCGCCAGCTCGCCCTCCTTTGCACGGCGAAGAGCAGCCACATCCTCTGCATCCCACTGAAAGATGCACGTGGACAGACGAGCCATGAAGATCCCGTAGAGCGGATGAGCCTCTGTCGTGATACCTGCAGCAAATCGCCGCATGAAATGCCAGATGTCGAGGCGCACTTCAAGCTCAATCCACTCCGAAAACATGATCCTCACCCGAGACTGGCCGTGCTGACTGCAGCAATCTCTGTCCAAGTACATCACTTTTGAAGCTGCCTCTCCCGCGTCCCGGTAGCATTTCATAAGGCCAGCTGCCATTGGGTCCAGTCCGTGTCCCTCGGCAGCTGTCAGCACAGAGACGAGGACTTGGCCGTGTTCGTTCCCCACATTTGTGCACCAGGCAGCTGTTCCGGAAGCAGCGCCGGCAAGTTTCTTGGTGACCTATTGGGAAAAATAAAAGAGTGAAAAACTGTGTTCATTATGTACTCACACATATCCATATCTGGCAACTTTCTGGATATGTACAGGGCTGTTATACCTTTTTTGTGGAGTCCATCTTGAGAACACAGCCTAACACAGATGTAATTTTGGCCTTGACCTCATGCAGTCACCCCAGAACATCCCTGGTGTACACGGCTAGCAGCCACTTAGGTTTAGGCAGAGCAGGTAAAAGGGGAGGCTCAGCAAACACAGGAGGCTGCACAAGCGAGGACCTTGTGAATGGTTCGCAGGCAGTCAGGTACTGCAGAACACGCTGTGTCCATGCCTCACTGTGTTGCTCCATCAGCTTCTTGTAAAGCTGAGTCACACTGTTGCCCAGTGTCCTCTCCCTCATCATCCTCAGCACCCGGTTGTCACATGAGTATCTAAGGAAACAACAGTATAATCATGCAAAAATGCTTTGGTTGGTAAACAAAAAAAATAACACAAATAAAAGCACCTAATAATAAATGATTGTCATTATGAATTACCTGTACGTCAGCAAAGCTGGAAACTGACTGCGGTGGCCCATATCCAGCTGTCCTAGATGTCCTCGGACCAGGCGGGATACTTCTTTTTGCAGGATTTGCACTCCAGATACTCAGTGGCAAGGTCATACCACCCGTCAATGTCCAAGACCTCGCGCACAGTGCGGTAAAGTCCTGCCGCTGTTAGTCTGTGCTTACCACAGTCTGGCAGAACACAGACGAGAGGAAATAACCACATCTTCAGCGGCATCCATAAAAAAAGGGGCCGACAGAAGAAGAGGTCGGGTGAGGCGGGCGGCTGATTATGAAGTAAAGGGGGCTGAGGAGGATACCACCAAAGCTTCAGCTGGGACACTAGTTCTGGCTTGCCGGTTCGCGGGTTGGCCTTAAATAGAGTGTTCCGGATCCACTCATGCTGGAAAGGTGGAAGATGATCTTTCCAGTGACTTGGAAGCTCACCTGGTGGCTGATGATGTGGAAGATCTGGTGTTTTTGCTGTTTCGGCTGATGGAGACGGACTGACACAGGTCTCTGAGTGAACAGTAACAAAAACAGTATAAGGAGGACTGTTGCATTTGATAGTAAAACGTCATAGATGCAGCCCACAAACAGCCTGCGAAGCAGTAACTTTGGACAAGTGTTAACAATCACCATGATTATATTTAGGGATAATTAGTGAAGAAAATGGTAGTAGTGTTAAGAAGCAAAAAACACAGTGTACACTTTATTGATATAAGGAATATGGATTAGCACTGTTCTTTGAGAATAAGGATCAGATGGACTGGGGTAAGGAAAATGAGGTGTGATGAATTGAGCGTAAAGTAATGATGCCCACAGACATGAAGCATGCACACAGATACAGTAAGGAAAAACTGTTGCTCTAATCATTAGAACAATGACTCTCCACCATCCTGTCTGCTCAGGGGGAGCTAAAGAGTGAGTGAGAAGAGCAAGCGGTGTGAGAAAGTTATCCAGTGATTGTTTAACGACGGGTGAGTTCGGAAACGCAAAAAAATACACCTTTGGACATCCTTAAAGTTTTGAAGAAGTACATTCAAAGAATGCGTCCCGCTTGAGGCATGATGTGACATAATTCTGTATTGTAAACAAAAAAATATTTAAAAATGTTGTTTTTCAAAAATAATGCTTCTCAGTGTGTTTTGACAAAACATTCTTATAATATTTGCATTTGTGTCATATGCCACACCTGTATTCAGCTGTGCTTCACATTGTGATGCAGCAAATACCAGCTCCTCATCATCATCTTCACCTTCAGTAGCAGGAACGGAAGTGCCTGAAGCACAAATGTTAGAACTATTACTATGAACAATACATGGAGACAAACATATATAAGATGGTGCTTACATACCAGTAGTAAAAAGCTGCCTTTGGGCCAAATGTTTGGCTGGGGGTTCTGCTGATGGAGGAGGTAAAGTGGACTGCAGTAATGGATCTGGAAACAGCAAGTGGACAAGTTTGGCATAACGATACATGTAGAACTTCTGTAGGGAAAATTCAGTATTCACACTCGTACTCACAGGGTTTAACTGGTGACATGAGTTTTCTCACCAGCTGTGAAGGAGACAAATGTTTACCACGCGCCAACAGCGCGTTCACAGTGGCGGTCTGCTGGACACCAGTTCAGATGGCTGCGGGTGGAGGTGCAGAGGTACTGGAGGCTGCAGGTGGAGGTGCAGAGGCACTGGCTGTTGCAGGTGGACGTGCAGGCTGACGTACACTGGCGCCCACAGCAGAACCCTGTCTTTTCAGGACATACGTCTTGAAAAGTGCCATGTTGGTCTTGGGCCTGGCATCTGCCTTGACCAGGTATCTGATGAGGGCTTGGGCCTCCTTGCTCTGGTCCTCATAAACATCCCTCATGGACCGGCCCTGGAAGTCACCAAACTCCACCATCAAGCAGCCCTGGTCTCCAGTTGCCCGGGCTTCTGCTTGCATTTCCTGCTTCCTCTCATACTTCTCCACTTCTTCTGCCATCTCTCTGATATCAGAAGTGTACTGTAGGAAGAGCTGTTTATTTTCTGACAGGGGGGTTGTCTGCGCTGCCTCTTTGGAAATGCTGAGCACCAAATACACTGCGTACCCCAGAGAGTTTTCCAGGAGCCATCTAAATCTCTGGCCCTGGTACTTCCCAAACTGAAGTTTGCAGTGAGCCAGTACTAAAAACTGGTCACTGGGGTCTCCACCGTTTGTGCTTACAAAAATACTGGCCTCTGTCAGCACCTCCTCCTTGGGTTTGGCCCTTCCCGTCTCCACATTTTCAAGGTGCTTGGCCTCTTCCGAAGGCCCCATGAGGAGTCGGCTTGATGTTGCCGATTGGCCGCGAAAAAGCGGGTAAGCATACATTTTCTGAAATGAAAAACAGAAAGAGACTATAACTTCCAGCAGTCGGAAAGATGTCTTTACATTAAGTGTGTAATGATAGTTTAACAAGCTACATGTAAACCATGTTACTGTGGTAATAAACAAAACCATAAACTGGCCTGATGATGAGTTTTCTACAGAGGACAGGAATCCCTGATATATCAAATATGTGAAGTCAAATATGAAGTCCGAAATTTCCTTCTAGTAACGATTCTAAGGGCCCAGTATTGCCAGGGGCCTCGGAGGAGGTTAGTAGTATTACATAATCAGATTCCAAAAATTAAGTACCTGTACTTAGATTAAATTACATTTTAAAATACATGGAATCAGACTACAGTTTTTTTTTTTTTTTTATGTATTATATGATTACATATTATTCACACAATAGCAGTAAATTATTCATAATTGAAAGGTAATTCCTAATTCCTCTTTTCATCTTTTAATTTTATATTCTGAAATAGCCTACTGCTTATATACATTCAAAAAGTCTTCCAGTTTTGTGGACATTCATACAAAGACCAGTCACTAGTCAGGTGGCGACACAGCATTTGACCACTGATTTATAAAAATAATTTCAGTTTCAACATTGCATTAACTACTGATAAACACATTGATTTTTATTAGATTTTTTTATTTGATTTTTTTTTATTTGAATGATCACTCTGTAGACTATTTAACCACCTTTAACCAAGGCTTTTGTCTTTCAAACACATTATAATGCACAAATTAATCTTAATTATAATAATTATAATCATATTTTTTTTTTATATATATTTTTTACTTTTTTTTAATAAATCTTTTAACCATTAAGTAACAAATTTGCATGTACACTGGTTCTCTGACGTTTACACGCAGGTGAACAAATACAGTATTTCATTTTTCAGTAAGTTTTTTATTTTAATTGATTTTAAAATGATTTACTTTAATTTTAATATTTGTTATGGTTTAAGTAATTATTAGTTTTTCATTAAATTCCCTGCATTTTCCTCACAGTCATGTGTTTAATGCACTTACTGTAAGTTACACAGTTTAGTAATTAGCGGACGGTCGATGATTTTAAGATTTTACCATGGGAAAAGTTACAGGTTCACCGGTACTGAAGAAAACGTGTGCTATACATGCTAGCTAGCTATATCGGCACGTTTTATTTTCCAAAAATATACACTATTTATGAACAAATAATGATATTCAATAATGAGGTAAATCTTAGCCTTACCTGTCGTAAAGATGACAATAACAGTGGTCGGCGATTGGTCAAAAGTCAGCTACAGCAGAGAAACGTGATTGGTCCAAAGTAAGCCACAGGAGAGAACGCGATTAGCTCATGTGGGCTTACTTTGGCTCAATTGGCGGGACGCAGTGGACGCAAGCGAGAGGTAGCGGGATCGATGCCTGCATTCTCCAAGCGGGCTGCTGCCCTTATGCGCTCACTTCCCGAACGAGACAGACTGAGCTGTTTATGGCATGAAGCAACACTTGGTACGTGACCTTTTTTCGGACTGTGAGTTTTTTTTGGACCGGGCCCTGCGCACATTCGTGGCAAAAGAAGGTCCCACCAAGATTTGAACTTGGATCGCTGGATTCAGAGTGCAGAGCTTCCAGTCCAAAGGGGGAACCCAAATTTGACCCAGGGACCTCTTAATCTGCAGTCAAGGCCTCCACCACCGAGCTGTACCCCGATGGGGCACACTGCAATAAACCAATGAAGGAAAATGACTTCTTTCCATGTGACAATATCAGACAATGACAGTCTGACTTTGAAGACAAACTTTTGGTTAGCTCAAAGCTGTCTAAAGGTGGCACCCAGACTTCAAACAGTGACCTCTTGATCTGCAGTTATCCCAAAGCTTCCAGTCCAAAGGACTGCAATAAAGTACTAAAAGAGAATAAGTTCCTTCACTTTTGACACTTTGACAGTGTATATACAGTCCATGAGAAGTGATAATCCAATTGGTTGCAAAGTTGTGACTGGAAAGGTAAGTCCACGGTTTGGAAACTCCGCAACCCTGCAAGTTCTGTTTAGTGACTCCCTGTTTGTTTGGCATGCTGCTGTCTTTATACAGTTCCTGCTTCTTGTCATGCGACCGGTCACATGACAGGCCAACCATACATTGCTTAAAGACATACACACTAAAATGTTAAGAGGAATAAAATGGACTTACGAAAACATGTAAACCAGTTAAAACTCTATTATACATGTAATCATTGCAATAAAAAGAGCGGTAAAATATGCCTCTTGTGTGACAGTGTCACATAGTCTCCCCCCTTCGCCTACGGCATGTCGGGGAAGAAACTAGTCTCTTAAGAGCACTGTCATCCGTTGTCCATAAAATGGGTATCCTCTTTAAAGTGTAACTTAAAATGTCTTTGAAATAAATTAGCTAAAACTAGGCACTCCCATGCAGGCCCTAGTTTGCTGGAAGGAAGTGGGGAGCCATTGCAGAGAGGTGGAAGTCAGTACCAGCCTGGGTAACCCTGGGGAGGTTGCACGGTTCCTCCCTGGTGCTTTCTATACCCAGCACTGCCGGCATGCCGCTCCCTCCGTAGATTCCTCCTTCCTGGCTTGATGGTTGGTGTTGGTGCAGGGTTAAGAGATGGTTCTTTGATTTGGTTGATGATGGTACACATTCCACAGCTTCCCACATACCGCCAGACATCCTTGCGGACCGCTGGCCACCAGGCGACCTCCAGGATGCGGAGAAGAGTTTTCAGTCATCCGTGATGTCTCTCCGCTGTCCTGCTGTGGAGGCTCTGTAGCATTCGTTGGATCAAGGCCTTTGGAAGGACGAGCTGCAGTCGGTGCCGGCCGTCCTCGCTCTTGATCCGTCGGTACAGCAAGCCCTGGTGGATGATCATGGTGGTCCTGTCAGTCCGGTGTGTGGAAGGGGAGATGGGAAGCGCTCTCACCGTGAAGTCTGTGGTCTGTGAAGTCAAGCTCTGCTTGCCGCTTTGAGAAGGCCTGCCCAGAAAAAAGGGTGGGCGTGTAAAAAACAACCTTCTTCCAGCCGGAGTCGAACCAGCGACCTGAGGATCGCCTCACAGTCCTCTGCTCTACCAGCTGAGCAACCGAACCGAGCAACGGGAAGAGGAGCCCGCCTTTCCCATACAGGGAGTCGAACCTGGGTAAAAACCAGGAATCCTGACCGCTAGACCACATGGGAACCGGTCAATGAAGCCTTGTCCAGGTAAAATTAAAAAAATAAAAATAAAAATATGCACGTCATGCATTTAAACACACGCACGGTGTTGCATTGTAACCGTCCTCTCAAGGATAAACAGCCTACGCCGCTAAGTCAAGGTACAAAAGTGACAAATCATGAGATTAACAATGAAACAGAGACGTGGTTTTAATCGGGTAAGTTGCTGATTATTGGCTAGTTTGGTTTCATTTCGTTTACAACCGTTTCTTAATGCCCGGGTGGCACTTAGGAATAAGGCAACACATTGGCAAGCCCATGACATCAAAACCACACTGCTTTACACAAAAACCACAGAGCAAGCCAGCCAGGAGTCAAACCTAGAATCTTCTGATCCGTAGCCAAACGCGTTACCCGTTGCGCCACTGGCCTACCGGCAAGTGTGCTATGTGCTCGCGCCAGACTTGTTGGTTTTCGACGTGACAGAAGCCTGTGCTGTTTGCTTCTTCTCATGCTATTAATAAGCCAGCAGCCGACCAGCCCTTCCCTGGTGGTCTAGTGGTTAGGATTCAACGCTCTCACCGCCACGGACTGTGAAGTCAAGCTCTGCTTGCTGTTTTGATATGGCCGGCCCAAAAAAATGTCGGGCGCGTGAAAAATGACCTCCTTCGAGCCGGAGTCTCAACCAGCGACCTAAGGATGGCCAATGCTCCCCCTACAGCTCACCACTCTACCAGCTGAGCTATTGAAGGCACAGTGGGGTGGGGATACAACCTCGGCCTATCAGGTTTCTGTTGCTCGACTGCTGACCAAAAACAGCTTCTGACGCAGGAAGACGTGCGGGCCGTTCGAAGAGGGCAGCAAAGAGGAGCTCGCCTTCCCATACCAGGAGTCAAACCCAGGCCACCTGGGTGAAAACCAGGAATCCTGACTGCTAGACCATATGGGAACTGGAGTTTTACCCAGGTAAATCTGTAAATAAATAAAATAAACACTTGAATAAATAAACAAAGCGATGGCCCGTACAGGGATCGAACCCACGACCTTGGCGTTATTAGCACCACACTCTAACCAACTGAGCTAACCGGCCTGCCCAACTTCTCCAAAATTTTCTGATTGCTCATGACCCTAAAAAGGCAGAAAAGCTTCAGGAACAAGCCTAACCCCGGGCTCATCCAGGATTTGAACCCAGGACCTCTCGCACCCAAAGCGAGAATCACACCCCTAGACCAACGAGCTGGCTCACGCTGCCCTAGCATACTCACTTAAGCACGTAGATAACGTTAAATTGATAACTGACAAATTTCTCCTGCAACAATATTCGGGCTATATACTTGTGCGTTATGGAGGACTTTAAGTCACATGTGAATCAAGTCACCCTCAATGGGCTGGATTCGAACCCATGGTCTGCACGACTGAGTCGTCTTTGAAGTCCGCGGCCGCCATCTTGTGAACGGGCACCGCAGTCGCCGCCATTGCATGAGCGCACTCCGGCGCGGCCGCCATTTGACGAACAGGTTGCACGGCCGGCGTTACCGACACCCACGGTCAACGATGAGCCCACAGTCAATAAAGCAAAGTCCATGAATGCAGCTAGCGATGAACGCGAGACCCTCGCGTCTCAGTCTCGCTTTTAACAGTTCATTTAAACCATCGCAGAATATTTCAATTATTATACAGTCCGAGAGATCTGAATGATTTGAAATAACCAGGAATTCACGGATGTGCTGTTCTAGTGTACGTGGTCCTTGTTTAAGTCTGAATAAAATCCGGTTTGTGTCCATACCTGTACTGTGTCCGTGGGTGAAGCTGCTGGATCCTGTTGCGACGGAGTATTCTGTAACGTGGGGAGTGAGACGAGAGCGGATCCATGCGCAAGCTTTTATTTACATGACGAGACAGAGACATGGTCAAGCAGGCAGGGTCAGAACCAGTGGTGGAGGTAACGAATTACAACTACTCACGTTACATTTTTGGGGTATTTGTACTTTCATGAGTATAATTTTAAGTCTGTAATTTTACTTGTACTTGAGTACAAATTAAGCTAAGTAATTTACTTCGTTATTTTTAAAATCACAATTCGTTACGGAGTACTGTAATTTGAATTAATATTTCAACCACCCACTGACTGGCATTTCAGTAGCCAATAAAAATATCTCATCTTAACGGACCAATGAAAAGCCTGGTACGTTATTTGAACTGAAAAACAAGTTCGGGCTACTGCAGATTTACGTGAGCTGACCGTCATCGTACAGTCAATAAGTTATTGATTGACACATGGAGATTCAAGACAGCAATAATGAATCTGAAGAATGCAGAAATGATGAAGAAATAGCAGAGGATGAGTGCCCATGGCCACACCTGGAGGAGCTGTTCACCTGTAGAGGGAGGAAAGGGGACAGTGTGCTGATGCAGTGTAAACAATGTCTGCCATCTGCTGTGATTTCGGCTTACAAGACTTCAGCCTCTAATCTAAACACATTATGGTAAAAAGATGTATAACTCTATTTGTGTGATATTTTTTTTATTTATTAATATGTTTAGCCACTAGGCAGTGTTGTTCTGTGGTTTCTGACGGGTCGGTTCGCGCGATTAGGTTAATGGCAAAGATCCCCTCAAGTCGGCAAAGGCGTTGGCGCATTTTGCTGCATTTTTTTTTTCTAATTAAATCGTCTTTTGATCGTACAGATAAGAGAGGCATCATCTGAAACTGTAAAGAGTCTATTTTTATTTGTGTATATTTCTGTGGTCTTTATACTCACAATAGCAAAACATTGTTTTTGTAAAATAATTGCGGCGCGCTATTGATAAGATAATCGCCACTAAAACATGTAAATCCATCATCATTGTAATACAGACTGTATTAATTAATTAATTCCTAATTTGTTTATTTGTTCTTATTTCATTGCTTACTGTGTACTTGTTTTAATATTTTATATATTAGTAAGGGATGCTGTTTTTTCCTTATTGTAAGTGTTATGTAATGAATGGAAAAAATATATAGGCTGATTAACCTATAATTTAATTTGTATAATTCCATCAAGAAGCTGTCTATGAAGTTAAATACAGCTCTGCCTGCCTCAGCTGCACGTGAACGGCTTTTTAGCTGTGCTGGTCTACTGTTCACATCTAAAAGAAGCTGGATAACTGGACTTTGAAAATCCGCTTCTGCTGAAACTGAACAAAAGGTTCAGAAGGTAAACTGTTATGATATGATATGTTATAGAGTTGGGGTACTCGGACTCGCACTCGGACTCGAGTCCGGTCTCGAGTACAATTTTTAGGCGACTCGGACTTGTCACGGACTCGGATGCATTTTTACTCGGACTTGGAAAATATGCCGAGTCCAGAGACAGTTGACGGAAATGTACAGTTTCTCGATGCATTACAATTACAAACAGTTGACTCGATGCATTATCACGAAAGTGATATTCAGTATTTGCATGTGTTTTTATGTCTTGTCCAGTAGCTACTTGAAAGCCGACGGGTTTATGTGCGCACACACTCAAAGCGCACTGACAGAACGCGCCTCTCAGGCAGTGTGCGAATACAGAGTTCTCTTTCACTTCTACAAGGGTCTTTTATTGCTACACATATGCTCGTCTTAGAGACTATTCATGTAAATAAAGTCGATTTTGTCTTAAGTAAACCTGAACATTTGGGAGAAACACTGATGCGTCAAAATATTTGATCTGTGCGTCAGATCTTAAAGCGACAGCAGCGTAAATCTGCAGCTGCCGACCGCATCATAAATATTAATCAACAACAAAAGAAAAAGAGAAAATCTCTCACTTTTCCTGACTGAATCACTTATTAACTTTAATAAGAATCATGTTTAATGTATACAGTGAAGATTTTGCATTGTTTTATTTTAACATTTATTATTTCAAGAAATATCTATAGTCTATTTCTCTAATAGCCTTTAGATAGACCTACCTAAAAAATCTATTTTTTAAAAGAATCTATTTTTTAAAAAAATATTATTTCATTTGTATTTTTGATTAATATATTTATTTAACCCTTTTGTTTGTAAGTAATAGGCCTACTTGGAGTGTTTACTTGCCTTCAGTAAGCTTGAGAATGTTTTACTTACATTAGTTGATTAGTTTTTGCTAATATCTTTGCATCAATAGTTTTAATGGGTCCAAAACCACCTTGGCTGTGCATGATTTTCTAATAATTCAATGGCACATCATCATTTTATTTCATACAATTTTATTGTAATTAATGTAACTATAAATGCATTCAAAAATAAAACAGGTGTGAGTTTGCTGTGACTTATGGAAAGTATATATAGGGCTTTATACACAGTGTGTGTCATTGTAAAGACTAGGTTTATCCCTCATAGCCTCATTTTCATCCAAGAAAAAAAGTCATAAAACCCAAAACAAACACAGCCACAATCAGAAATAAAAGAGGTGCATTTTCTGCTCTTAAGGTCCCATTCACCAAGATACCTACTCCTTTACCCCCACTCTTGAATTCATACATTTACTATATCAATGAATAAAGTCAAGTCCCGCCCTATAATTTATCACATACTAAAACTTGTTTCGCTCTGAAATGTCACAATACATAAGTTAGCCATAACTTAGGTTCCATGAAAGGGGTCATCGGATGCTCACAAGTTCACTTTTACATGATGTTTGAACATTCATGTGTGTTAGCAGTGTATGTACACATCTAACACATAATGATAAAAATCCATGCAGTGGTTTTTAATTAATCTGTAAAAATAATATCCCCTTTTTCAAATCGAGCCATTCTCAGATGCCTGTCGTTGTGGCGTCACACCGACCGAGGCTGCTCCCACCATAGTTGATTGACATGAGCGACTTACCTCAGATCAGCTGTAACAGTCCAACCTCTTTGTTTCAATGTCGAGCAGGGATGTAAGTTAGACAAGAATATCTCTGATTGAACGATTGAGGTGTTGTGTTGCTGGATGTAATAATGAACATAGTGGTCGTCATTTACTCCCGACATCTGAGCCGCTGAAGATGCAGTAGATTACGTTTGTTTGTGAAGGGAATGCACCTCCCGATCTACATATATCACCTATGTCCGCGCGAATCATTCGTGATCCAGCTTCACTTACAGCAGAAGTGAGTATAAGGGTTTTTTTTATGAATCTTTGTGATCGCCTTTCCTAATAATGTGCTAGTTAGCAAGTTTAGCGGCTAAACGCGGCTAAAGTAAACAATCTCTCAGAGCAGCAGAGTGAAGAGAGGGGCGGGGCGAGCAGAGCTCATTTGCATTTAAAGCAGCCTCGACGAGAATGAGATGATTTTTGCAGAGCTGATTTTGACAAGGTAAAAAGGGTGTTGTTTTACACTACCACTGAGAATTTTTAACCAAAGTATATTATAGACTTTTCATTAAGACCCTAAAGAATAATATCAACATCAACTTGTGGAAAATGGGCATCTGATGATCCCTTTAAAGTTTACTAAGCAGAGCATGGACACTTATGAGATGTTGTGAAATCAAAAATCAAAATGGCAAGATCCACTAGAGGTTTGATTTTCGTCCATTTTAATTGGCATTGCATTTTTCTAGTTTAAAAAGTTTAAAAACAGGGGCACCCAAACTCAGTCCTGGTCCTTGGTTTAGCTCCAACTTGCCTCAACACACCTGCCAGGGGGCTTCTAGTATGCCTAGTAAGAGCTTGATTAGCTGGTTTAGGTGTGTCTAATTGGGGCTGGAGCTAAACTCTGTAGGACACCGGCCCTCCAGGACTGAGTTTTGGCACCCCTGGGTTAAAACAATGTTAAGATTTTGACAAACAGTAGTGTTTCCTTGGACTCGGACTCGACTCGGACTCGGCCCTTTGGGACTCGGACTTGAGTCCGACTCGGCCCATTTTGGACTCTGACTCGACTCGGAGGGGATAATCCGTAAAACAAGTGAGTAGTCCAAAGGCAGGTGGCGAGACAGATGAGACTAAATGGCCAGGCAAGAAAGCTGAACTAGGGAACTAGGGAACAACCATACAATAAACCACAACAATAACCACAATACGCCCTGAGCAACAGGGGGGAAAGTCCGGGGCTTATATAGGGTGCCTGATTGGCCACAGGTGTTGACACAATCAGCGCCGTGGATGATGGGAGTAGTAGTCCGGGGTGCAATGCAACAGTCTGTGTGATATGATAGAGCGAGAGCGACATCTGGTGGTGACCGACCAGATTCATGACAAATATATACAAAATATGTACAAGGAAAGATATAATTTTTTTGAAGGGGATACAGAACAATATAAAAGAACGGGCCCATGTAATATATACAAAATATGTACAGGAAAGATATTATTTACTGAGAAGGTTGAGTATTTTGCTGGCGCTGCTCTGCCAAGCAGTCATCTAAAGATTTGCCATTTGAGGCACGTGAGCAAAATGTGGCATTACCATATCGGCTATGGCCAAACTCTTTAGTTTTGGGCTGCCCACATTTGCTGCATGTCTTAAAGGTAACCCCTCACACATACTTCCTCTTATGGACTCCGCTTTCCTTCTCCAGGGCCCGCCGACGCCTGTTCCTCTGGGTGTAACGGGACAAGGGAGCATCAGACGCAGGAGCAGGCGGAGCTGGGCCTGCACCGGATGTTGACGCACCAGAAGAGTGAAGCACCACAGACACAGTCATGTCTGGGTTAAGGACTAGTGTGCCTAATAACGACCCAGGTGCTGAAATGGGCTACACAACTCCTGATGCTGTGGGGGCAGGTGCAATGGGGCACTCTGTGGTGGCAGCAGCAGGCCGTCGACCAGGTCGCAGAATGGGCGCCTGTCCTTCTCGATTTGGCGGAAGGATGAATGGATGTTTTGGGCCTTATGTCGATGGTGCTTCATCCATTTTTTCCCTCGCCGGAGGAAGCTGCGTCTCGGCCACAGCAATTGGGTCAGGTGAAGTAAGTCCCTGAGTGAGGACACTCATTTCCTGTTTTTTCTGCCGCCGCTGAAACCTGAAAATAAATTACTTGCATTATAAATATTTGT
This sequence comes from Labeo catla, assembly GCA_012976165.1. Classification (NCBI taxonomy): domain Eukaryota; kingdom Metazoa; phylum Chordata; class Actinopteri; order Cypriniformes; family Cyprinidae; genus Labeo; species Labeo catla. The sequence continues at coordinate 29,762 of VONZ01000527.1, forward strand.
TTAGAAGTATTCAGTTAATTCGAAGCAAATAATGTGCCTTGCTTACCACTGAATGAGTGTCTTCTGGTTTAGCTCAAACAGCTGGATCATTGTTTCATCCATCAGCCTGCGACAGTTAAGCACCAGGTCTCGGATGTGGTGGTAGTCCAAAAGGATTTTAGACAACCTGGGGGTGCAGACTCCAGCCTTCTTGGTCGGCGACTTGTGTAAAGCACAAAGCTCCATACAAATGGCCTCAACCAAGCGGCTGGTGTTGGGCCCCTGCGCTGGACCCCCAGGATGTCCAATCAGACACCGTTTGACACTCTCCACACCCGGTGTGACTCCGGAGCGCTTTGGTGCCTTAAAACGCCCATGAGTCAGCTGAGGCTGATGTCGAGGCTGATAGTTGATCCGCTGCTTGTCGAAATCAGAGAGCGCTGTCCACAACCGGATGGCCTCTGTCACCTGCAGGTCAGTAAGGTAAGGAGCCTCGCGAAGACCCACCAGGTAACCAGCCAGATCCTGGACCTTGTCCCACCCAGCGATGCCATCGGGTCCAACGACTGCTCCCTAGTAAAAGCAGATTAATGTTAATATATGTGGAATAAAACGACATTGAAATAAACAAAGCCCTTAAAGTGTCTTATCTGAGCCTCGTCGGAGAGACTGCTTCCAGCTGTGGCTGTGACGTCACTGAAAGGGCAGGGGCAAGATGCTGTCCATCTCCACTAGATGATGTGGACGGCTCAGCCAGTGATGCTGGGGACTGAGGCAGAGGAAGTGTATGACTGAGGCAAAGATGAAGGGCTGTTTTTGAGATCACGGCAGGGGTCATCCTCATACAGCACTGGAACTGTGATGTCCTCCATGATCTCTTCATTAAACCCCTCATCTTGCAGGTCCTGGTCATCAACTTCCTCGACCAGCCTGTCTTCCTCCTTTGGGTTCTGGAGCACTGGAGTCAGGGTTTCATCCCAGGGCTTCCCGAAGACTGTTCGGCTAAGCCGGTCCACAGCCTCTCTCATTGTGCTGCCATATGACTGGATGGAGGATGCTCCTTTTATGGCGTCTTCCATATGGAAGAGAAATTAAGAAGAACCTTTCAATTATGAATAATTTACTGCTATTGTGTGAATAATATGTAAACATATAATACATAAAACAGCAACTGTAGTCTCATTCCATGTATTTTAAAATGTAATTTAATCTAATTACAGGTACTTCATTTTTGGAATCTGATAATGTAATCCAGATTACATGTAATCAGTTACTATCCAGCTCTGCTTATATATTACTTATATTTGGTAATAATACTTCTAACCTCCTCCGAGGCCCCTGGCAATCCTGGGCCCCTGGAATCGTTACTAGAAGGAATTTTTGGACTTCATATTTGACTTCACATATTTGGTATATCAGGAATTCCTGTCCTCTGTAGAAAACTCATCATCAGGCCAGTTTATGGTCATGTTTATTACCACAGTAACATGGTTTACATGTAGCTTGTTAAACTATCATTACACACTTAATGTAAAGACATTTTTCTGATTGCTGGAAGTTATAGTCTCTTTCTGTTTTTTATTTCATAAAATGTATGCTTACCCGCTTTTTCGCGGCCAATCGGCAACATCAAGCCAACTCCTCATGGCGCCTTCGGAAGAGGCCAAGCACCTTGAAAATGTGGAGACGGGAAGGGCCAAACCCAAGGAGGAGGTGCTGACAGAGGCCAGTACTTTTGTCAGCACAAACGGTGGAGACCCCAGTGACCAGTTTTTAGTACTGGCTCACTGCAAACTTCAGTTTGGGAAGTACCAGGGCCAGAGATTTAGATGGTTCCTGGAAAACTTTCTGGGGTACGCAGTGTATTTGGTGCTCAGCATTTCCAAAGAGGCAGCGCAGACAACCCCCCTGTCAGAAATAAACAGCTCTTCCTACAGTACACTTCTCATATCAGAGAGATGGCAGAAGAAGTGAAGAAGTATGAGAGGAAGCAGGAAATGCAAGCAGAAGCCCGGGCAACTGGAGACCAGGGCTGCTTGATAGTGGAGTTTGGTGACTTCCAGGGCCGGTCCATGAGGGATGTTTATGAGGACCAGAGCAAGGAGACCCAAGCCCTCATCAGATACCTGGTTAAGGCAGATGCCAGGCCCAACACCAACATGGCACTTTTCAAGACGTATGTCCTGAAAAGACAGGGTTCTTCTGTGGGCGCCAGTGTATGTCAGCCTGCACGTCCACCTGCAATGTCCAGTGCCTCGGCACCTCCACCTGCAGCCATCCGAGCTGGTGTCCAGCAGACCGCCACTGTGAAAGCACTGTTGGTGTGTGGCAAACATTTGTCTCCTTCACAGCTGGCGAGAAAACTCATGTCACCAGTTAAACCCTGTGAGTACGAGTGTGAATACTGAATTTTTCCTACAGAAGTTCTACATGTATACATTTATCATTATGCCAAACTTGTCCACTTGCTGTTTCCAGATCCAGCTTTTCACTACTGGTATGTAAGCACCATCTTACGTACGTTTGTCTCTGTGTATTGTTCTCAGTATTAGTTCTAACATTTGTGCTTCAGGCACTTCCATTCCCGCTGCTGAAGGTGAAGATGATGATGAGGAGGAGGAGGAGCTGGTAGTTGCTGCATCACAATGCGAAGCACAGCTGATTACAGGTGTGGCATATGACACAAATGCAAACATTATAAGAATGTTTTGTGGAAACACACTGAAAAGCATTATTTTTGAAAAAAAAATCAACATTTTAAAATATTTTTTTGTTTACAATACAGAATTATGTAACATCATGCCTCAAGCGGGACGCATTTTTTGAATGCACTTCTTCAAAACTTTAAGAATGTCCAAAGGTGTCAGTGAATTTATTTGCGTTTCCGAACTCACCCGTTGTTAAACAATCACTGGATAACTTTCTCACACCGCTTACTCTTCTCACTCACTCTTTAGCTCCCCCTGAGCAGACAGGATGGTGGAGAGTCATTGTTCTAATGATTAGAGGAACAGTTTTTCCTTACTGTATCTGTGTGCATGCTTCATGTCTGTAGGCATCATTACTTTACACTGAATTCATCACACCTCATTTTCCTTACCCCATTCCATCTAATCCTCATTCTTAAAGAACTGTACTAATTCCATATTCCTTGTATCAACAAAGTGTACACTGTGTTAACGCTATTACCATTTTCTTCACTGTTATCCCTAAATATAATCCTGATAATTGTTAACACTCATCCAAAATTACTGCTTCACAGGCTGTTTGTGGGCTGCATCTATGCCGTATTACTATCAAATGCAACAGTCATCCTTATTCTTGTTTTTGTTACTGTTCACTCAGAGGCCTGTGCTGGTCCATCTCCATCAGCAGAAACTGTAAAAACACCAGATCTTCTGCATCATCAGCCACCAGGTGAGCTTCCAAGTCACTGGAAAGATCATCTTCTACCTTTCCAGCATGAGTGGATCCAGAACACTCTATTTAAGGCCAACCCGTGAACTGGCAAGTCAGAACTAGTGTCCCAGCTGAAGCTTTGGTGGTATCCTCCTCAGCCCCCTTTACTTCATAATCAGCCGCCCGCCTCACCCGACCTCTTCTTCTGTCAGCCCCTTTTTTTATGGATGCCGCTGAAGATGTGGTTATTTCCTCTCGTCTGTGTTCTGCCAGACTGTGGTAAGCACAGACTAACAGCGGCAAGACTTTACTGCACTGTGCGCAAGGTTTTGGACATTGACGGGTGGTATGACCTTGCCACTGAGTATCTGGAGTGCAAATGCTACAAAAAGAAGTATCCCATCTGGTCCAAGGACATCTTAGGACAGCTGGATATGGGCCACCGCAGTCAGTTTCCAGCTTTGTTGACGTACAGGTAATTCATAATGACAATCATTCATTATTAGGTGCTTTTATTTGTGTTTATTTTTTTTACCAACCAAAGCATTTTTGCATGATTATTTGCACTGTTTCCTTAGATATCCTTGTGACAACCGGGTGCTGAGGATGATGAGGGAGAGGACACTAGGCCTATTGCCTATCACAGCTATGCTGATGATACCCAGATTTACCTAGCCTTATCGCCAAATGACTACAGCCCCATTGATTCCCTCTGCCAATGCATTGATGAAATTAACAGTTGGATGTACCAGAACTTCCTTCAGTTAAACAAGGAGAAAACTGAAATCATTGCATTTGGAAGCAAAGAGGAAGTTCTTAAGGTGAATGCATACCTTGACTCTAGGGATCAAACAACTAAAACCAAGTCAGGAATCTTGGTGTGATTCTGGAGTCAGACCTTAGTTTCAGTCGTCATGTCAAAGCAGTAACTAAATCAGCATACTATCATCTCAAAAACATTGCAAGAATTAGATGTTTTGTTTCCAGTCAAGACTTGGAGAAACTTGTTCATGCCTTTATCACAAGCAGCGTGGATTATTGTAATGGTCTCCTCACTGGCCTTCCCAAGAAGACCATTAGACAGTTGCAGCTCATCCAGAACGCTGCTGCCGGGATGCTGACTAGAACCAGAAAATCTGAGCATATCACACCAGTCCTCAGGTCCCTACACTGGCTTCCAGTTATATTTAGAATTGATTTTAAAGTACTTTTACTCATTTATAAATCACTCAATGGCCTAGGACCTAAATACATTGCAGATATGCTCACTGAATATAAACCTAACAGACCACTCAGATCATTAGGATCGAGTCAGTTAGAAATACCAAGGGTTCAGCCATTATGCTGCCTGCAGTTGGAATCAGCTTCCAGAAGAGATCAAATGTGCTAAAACATTAGCTACATTTAAATCTAGACTCAAAACTCATCTGTTTAGCTGTGCATTTACTGAATAAGCACAGTGCTACACCCGAACTGATTGCACTATGTATAATCCTTTTCTATTTTTAACTGTCTTAAATTTATTTTAAATCAATTTTTAAATCATTTTAAAAGTTTAAAAAAAATGTGTTTTATTGTTGTGATTGTTTTTATGATTATTCTACTGCCTTTTTTGTGAATTATTGTTTTTATTATTGTTTTTTATGATTATTCTACTTCCTTTTATGTAAAGCACTTTGAATTACCTTTGTGTATGAAATGTGCTATATAAATAAACTTGCCTTGCCTTGCCTTGCCTAGGCAGCAGTGTGACTCAGCTTTACAAGAAGCTGATGGAGCAACACAGTGAGGCATGGACACAGCATGTTCTACAGTACCTGACTGCCTGCGAACCATTCACAAGGTCCTCCCTTGTGCAGCCTCCTGTGTTTGCTGAGCCTCCCCTTTTACCTGCCCTGCCTAAACCTAAGTGGCTGTTAGCTGTGTACGACAGGGATGTTCTGGGGCGACTGCACGAGGTCAAGGCCAAAATTACATCTGTCTTAGGCTGTGTTCTTAAGATGGACTCCACTAAAAAGGTATCACAGCCCTGTAGATAATCAGAAAGTTAATAGATACGGATATGTGTGAGTACATAATGAACACAGTTTTTCACCCTTTTATTTTTCCCAACAGGTCACCAAGAAACTTGCCGGCGCTGCTTCTGGAACAGCTGCCTGGTGCACAAATGGGAACGAACACGGCCAAGTCCTCGTCTCTGTGCTGACAGCCGCCGAGGGACATGGACTGGACCCCATGGCAGCTGGCCTGATGAAATGCTACCGGGACGCAGGAGAGGCAGCCCCAAAAGTGATGTACGTAGACAGAGATTGCTGCTGTCAGCACGGCCAGTCTCGGGTGAAGATCATGTTTTCGGAGTGGGCTGAGCTTGAAGTGTACCTCGACATCTGGCATTTCATTTGGCGATTTGCTGCAGGTGTCACGACAGAGGCTCATCCGCTCTATGGGATCTTCATGGCTCGTCTGTCCACATGCATCTTTTAGTGGGATGCAGAGGATGTGGCTGCTCTTCGCCGTGCAAAGGAGGGCGAGCTGGCGGCAAAGAAATCTGGGCACGTCTCTGAAAGGGCGGTCAGTGCTCGCATTTTCCAAAGGGAGTTGGCACTGCACTGCCGGAGGAGGACCAGCGGGGTGGAAAAGACCACCAGATTGATCGGGTCACTGATGGACGGGAAGGACACTCTGGGAGTTCCTCTGCTGGATCACGAACGGATCCAGCAGATATGGAAAGAACAACGGAAACACGTACAGTGTATCCAAGACCCTTTCCGCTCTACATAAAGATGGGGACACTGAAGAAAGGCGTTGTGGAGCTGTGCTGCTACAGGTGTGCCCGTGGCCTTACCTCCTTGGAGTCATTCCACTTCCACCTGAACCGTTTTATTCCAGGTATTACATACATATGGATTACTAATTTTTTTTGTAAAAAATATAAGCACTGTAACTGCTTCCTTTACTTTAAAGTAATGTCACATTAATAAATGTCACACTCTACAGTAATATTACAGTTCTTTTCTGATGTCATAAGCACTGACAAAGCTAGTAACTCTGGTTATAATGACAGTCATTTTTAATGTAATTTAATGCGGGGCAACAACAATTTTTGTATTTTGAAAATATTTACATGTATTTACATGTGTATATATTTATATTCATATAATTTATATTATATATATAAATATATTTAACTTTTGGAACCAGTGCCAGTGATGCGCATTTTCAGGCCTATCTTCCTGGAAAAGGAAAGTGGAGTCCATAAGAGGAAGTATGTGCGAGGTTTTACTTTTAACATGTGCAGCAAATGTGGGCAGCCCAAAACTAAAGAGTTTGGCCATAGCCGATACGGTAATGCCACATTTTGCTCTCATGCCTCGAATGGCAAATCTTTAGATGACTGGTTGGCAGAGCAGTGCCAGCAAAATACTCCACCTCCTCAATAAATAATCTTTCCTGTATATATTTTGTATATATTACAAGGGCCTGCTCTTTCATATTGTCCTGTATCCCCTTCAAAAAATAATATCTTTCCTTGTACATATTTTGTATATATTTGTAACGGGACTCATGAGAAGCGTGATAGATCCAGGTGCGAGCTTTTTTTAAACACAACATAGTCAGACAGGCAGGGTTGATCTCCAAACAAACAGTAATATCCAGGGCAAGACAAAAGCAAAATCCAAATAAACAGGCAGAAGGTCAAAATCCAAGTGAGCAGTCCAAAAGTAACAAATAAACAAGGCTAATAAACTAGGCAAAAACTATGGCAATGAACTAGACAAAACTATGGTAAAAAAACAAGACAAAAACTATGACAATGAAACAAAACCATGGAAGTAACAAAACAAGGCAATGAAAAAAGGGAAAATGCTTGATAGAGTCCGCACAGGCAAAACAATACTTCGCAAAGGCCTGTTTGGTATAGGCCTCCTTAAATGGCCACCAAACAGGAAGTAACCAGCGAAGCAGCAGAGGGAGCGGAAACAGGCAGTCCATGGGTGAGGGCTCCCGCTGCAGGCGTGGCGTTACAGAATCCCCCCCTCTAGGAGCGACTCCTGGCGCTCAAAACAACAACAGGAGGGTGGGGGAACAGAGGCAAAATGGGGTGGGATAGACGGTCAGGTCCGTGCACAGGAGGTGGGCCTGGATCGTGGAGCAGGAACAGACAGTGAAGCACTGGAGGACCTTGGCCATGGAACAGTGGCAGACAGTGAAGCACTGGGGGACCTGGGCCATGAAGCAGTGGCAGACAGTGAAGCACTGGAGGACCTGGACCATGGAACAGTGGCAGACAGTGAAGCACTGGAGGACCTGGGCCATGGAACAGTGGCAGACAGTGGAACCCTGGAGGACCTGGACCATGGAGCTGTGGCAGACAGTGGAACAGGAGGGGACCCTGGGCATTGGACAGTGACCTGGCAGGAGCAATGGCAGACAGTGGAAGACTGGAGGGCCTGGCCCGTGGAGCAGTAGCAGACAGTGGAACCTTGGAGCAGAAGTCCACTATGTTTGATTCGGAGAAGCCTGGAGCCATGGTGGGGCAGGCAGAGCAGGAAGCCATGGTGGGGCAGGCAGAGCAGGCAGAGCAGGGAGCCATGGCGAGGCAGCCAGAGCAGGCAGAACAGGAAGCCATGGCGAGGCAGACAGAGCAAGCAGAGCAGATAGGAGCAAAGATATCCACAGTGGAACTAGTGACATCCATAGTAGAGCATAGAGCTCATGATTGGCCTCCTTGGCCGTGACATGATGGGCAGAGAGTTCATGATAGGCCTCCTTGACCATGACATGGCGGGCAGAGAGTTCATAGGAGGACGCCGCCCCCATAGGAGGTTCTGCAGCCGGAGCCACCACCTCCGGGGGCATTGGCGAAGACTCGTGGTTAGACGTGGCAGTGAGTTCATGGGTGGACGCCGCCTCCTTTGGAGGATCTACAGCGGAAGCTGACACCTCTGGAGGCATTGGCACAAATTCTGGGACAGACGAGGCCTCTGGAGCAGACTCGTGGACAGACGAGGCCTCTGGAGTACAGCGTGTAGCCCACACACTCAAAATGGCAACAGCTATTACAGGCAGCACAGTAGATAGTGGGATGCCTGCCGGTCTTGAGGGTGTGGACACGTGGCTTGGAAGTGTGGGCTCTGCGTGGCTTGGGAGTGTGGGCTCTGCGTGGCTTGGGAGATGAAGCAAGACTTGGTGAGGCTTTGAAAAGGCGGCTAAGACCTGACGAGGCTCTGGGATGTCAGCTGATACGAGACAAGGCTCTGGGGGGTCAGCTGAGACGTGACGAGGCTCTAGGAGATCAGCTGAGACGTGACGAGGGTCTTGGAGGTCAGCTGAGACATGACGAGGCTCTAGGAGATCAGCTGAGACGTGACGAGGCTTTTGGAGGTCTGCAGAGACGTGATGAGGCTTTAGAGGATCAGCTGAGATGTGACGTGGCTTTGGAAGGTCAGACGGGACCTGGTGAGGTTCTGGCAGGACGGCCGTGGCTTGGCGAGGCCCTGTACTGGCAGCTATGTCATGAAAAGGGAGCTGTTAGGAGCGCAGCTGTTTCTTGACTTGATTCAGGGAGGTCTGCCGTGGCTTGACTTGACTCAGGGAGGTCTGCCGTGGCAGCTTGACTCAGGAGGAGCTGCCGTGACCCGGCTTGACTCCAGGGAGGTCTGCTGGCGGCGCGGCTGTCGCGAAGAACAGCTGTGTCTTGACCCTACGGCACCGTGAAGACCAGCTGTGACGGCAGCTCCGGGAACAACAGCAGTAAATTAACAGCTCGTGAAGATCTGCTGCTTAACTTGGCAGCTCATGAAGATCCAGCTGTGGCGAAAAGCGCTTTCGGGGAAGACGGCTTGGCAACAATTTGACTTGGCTCATGAAGATCTGTTTTATCTTGCTTGGCTCATGAAGATCAACTGTGGGCTTAGCGCTCCGGGAAGACAGCAGCAACGGACTCTCATGAAGATCTGCTGTAACTTGGCTTGGCTCATGGAGATCAGCTGTGGTTTGGCTTAACATAGACAGCCCAGCTGTAATTTGACTTAACTCAGGAACAAAAGCTGTAATTTGACTTAACTCAGGAACAACAGCTGTAACGTGACTTGACTTAGGGACAACAGCTGTAACTTGGCTTGACTCATGGGGAACAGCTGTGACTTGGCTTGACTCATGGGGAACAGCTGTGACTTGGCTTGACTCATGGGGAACAGCTGTGACTTGGCTTGACTCATGGAGAACAACAGCTGTGTCTTGGTTTGATTCAAGAACTACAGCTGTAACTTGACTTGATTCCGAAGTAACAGCTGTAACTTGACGTGGCTCAGGAAACACAGCTGTCACTTGATTTGGCACTGAACGTGCAGCCCTGACTTGACTTGACACCGGAGGATCAGGCATCACTTGATTAGCTTTGGGTGCGGCAGATATGGGATGAGATTCAGATGAGATGCTTTTGGACTGATGAGGCCCGGGCGTGGTGGCCATCTTGGCCGGGGACTCAGATGGGCCGGCCATCTTGTGAACAGGCTCTGGGATGGCGGCCATCTTGTGGACTGGCTCTGGGATGGCGGCCATCTTGTGGACTGGCTCTGGGATGGCGGCCATCTTGTGGACTGGCTCTGGGACGGCGGCCATCTTGTGGACTAGCTCTGGGACGGCGGCCATGACAGGTGCGGACCCTGGAAGGGCGGCCATGGCGTGAGCAGGCCCTGGAGTGGCAGGCATGGCGTGAGCAGGCCCTGGAGTGGCAGGCATGGCGTGAGCAGGCCCTGGAGTGGCAGGCATGGCGTGAGCAGGCCTTGGAGCAGAAGACGTGACGTGAGTAAACTGTGACTTGGTAGACGTGACATGAGCAGACTTTTGCTTGGTGGATGTGACTTGAGCAGGCTTTGGCTTGGTAGGCTTGGCATGAGAGGGCTCTGGTGTAGCAGACATGACATGAGCAGGTTGTGGTATGGGGGTTACTGCAGGTTTGCGGGGTCCCTCATCCGCAATCCCAACAGTAAAAGGTGAGCCACTTAAGCGGAGTGCAAAGTCTATGAACTGTTCAAGTGTACAGTGGATTTTACCTCCAGGTAGGCAGGAATGAATCGGATCGTCTAATCCGTGGCGGAAAATGTCTTTAAGCGCCACGTCATTAAAAGGTACCAAATAGCACAGCTCACAGAAATCAGTGACATAATCCTCAATGGGTCGGTTACCTTGGTGGAGGTGGAAGAGGCGTGATTCTGGATCCATGGTGATCTGTGTACTAAAAGCCGCTGGATCTTTGGTAGGTGAAGTATTCTGTAACGGGACTCATGAGAAGCGTGATAGATCCAGGTGCAAGCTTTATTAAACACAACGTAGTCAGACAGGCAGGGTCGATCTCCAAACAAACAGTAATATCCAGGGCAAGACAAAAGCAAAATCCAAATAAACAGGCAGAAGGTCAAAATCCAAGTGACCAGTCCAAAAGTAACAAATAAAAAAGGCTATGAAACTAGGCAAAAACTATGGCAATGAACTAGACAAAACTTGGTAAAAAACAAGACAAAAACTATGACAATGAAACAAAACCGTGGAAATAACAAAACAAGGCAATGAAAACAGGGAAAACGCTTGGTAGAGTCCGCACAGGCAAAACAATACTTCGCAAAGGCCTGTTTGGTATAGGCCTCCTTAAATGGCCACCAAACAGGAAGTAACCAGCGAAGCAGCAGAGGGAGCGGAAACAGGCAGTCCATGGGTGAGGGCTCCCTCTGCTGGCGTGGCGTTACAATATTACTCCTCAATACTGTATTCTCCTTAATAAATAATATTTTTCCTGTCTTTATTTTGTATATATTATGTGTATTCATTTTAATTAAATATTTTTTCCATGTGAACATTCTTTTGATCAGATAAAGTCAACTTCATTTATTTATATAGCACATTTAAATGTAACATTGTTGCCCAAGGTGCTTCACAAAATTAACATAAAATAAAAATACGCACACAAACTTACACACAAGTAAAACATTTGTAAAAGGTTCCCAAAATCAAACTTTCCCTACTTCAGAGGCCTGCGGCATTCTGCACGAGCTGCAATCGAGATAGTTGCCGTTGACATATCCCTATACGTAAAGTGAGTTACAGTAGTCCAGTCGCGAAGAAATAAAAGCATGAATAACAATCTCCAGATCTTTAAAACTTTTTAAAAAGGTTTTAGTTTAGAGACAATCCTAAAATGATAAAAAAAAAAACTGCTTCTTACAACTGAATTAATCTGTTTATCAAAACTGAGAGATGAATCTATTATGACACCAAGATTTCTCACACTGTCTTTCAGTGTCATTTTAAGGGGGCAAGAGCATTGGCTATCTTCTCTTTAGCTTTAGGAGGACCAAATATTATGATCTCAGATTTATTTTATTTTTTTTTTAAGCTGAAGAAAATTATTGGAGAGCCAACCTTCAACCTCATCTAGACATTGCAACAGGGACTGTAAAGACTGCTCATTTCCAACCTTAAGCGGAAGATAAATGTACAGAAGGCCCTCCATTAATCTAGCATGTATATAGTTGGTATAGAAGCATTACCTGTTCTGATCATTCCTGAGTGGTTTTAGTTGGTGTGGGTCAATGACGATATGCAAGTACACTGTTTGTTATTAATGTTAATTTGAGATCGTTTCTAGTCACTGTTTAATGTTGTGATATGTGACGATGCAGCCTAATGCTAAGCTAATCATGACTGGTAATGAAAGACGTTGTTTGTACAGAGTTTGTCTGGCATTAAGCGATCATTTACGGTGACTATCCGTACTGTAATCGTTTGCAGTTGATTACTTTATAAAGAGAATTGCTGTTCTATTGCTAATGTGTATATCATAATATACATCTAATATTGTTGTAATATCTTAGCGTGTGAGCATAATATTGTATTATTTGGGATGATAATATTGCAGTTAGTAATTATTCCTTCTTTTTTTGTTCAGTTTAGAACCACATCCATATATACCTAATTGCCTATTGTGTAGATTGGAACCACAGAAAGAAATCCCTGTATGCCATACCGTGCTGATTGCTGATTCTGAATCCTAATCATCCAAGTAAACCTACATCAACCTGATTCTGTCTCCCTGAGTCGTGACTGACATCCTGTAGCGAATACAACATATTACCAGCTAACTAAGTTATTCTTATCCCTTCCGAACAATGAATCTGGGTGTCATCTGCATACGTGTAATAAGAAATGTTGTGGCGACAGCAAATAGACCCCAACAGGCACATATGTGACCAAGGACCACAAAACCAGTCATAAGGGTCAATTTTTCAAAATTGAGATTTATACATCATCTGAAAGCTGAATAAATAAGCTTTCAATTGATGTTTGGTGTGTTAGGATAAGACAATATTTGGCCAAGGTACAACTATTTGAATATATGGAATCTGAGGATACCAAAAAATCAAAATATTGAGAAAATCACCTTTAAAGTTGTCCAAATAAAGTTTTTAGCAATGCATATTAGTAATCAAAAAATAAGTTTTTATATATTTACAGTAGGAATTTTACTAAATATCTTCATGGAACATGCTCTTTACTTAATTTGCTAATGTTTTTTGGCATAAAAGAAAAATCAATAATTTTGACCCATATAATGTATTTTTGGCTATTGCTACAAATATACCCCAGCGACTTAAGACTGGTTTTGTGGTCCAGGGTCACATATACAGAGAAAAAAGTATAGGGCTCAAAATTGAGCCCTGAGGAAGGCCATATTTTAAGGGAACCACAGAAGATGAAACGTTTGCCAAATTAACAAAAATGTTCTATCCTTAATATAGGACTGAAACCATTTCAAGGCAGTTCCTCCGAACCCGACCTCACACTCCAACCGTTTTAAAAGAATCGAATGATCTGTGTCAAATGCGGCACTGAGATCTAACATAAATAAAACTGCAGCCATCCCAGAATCAACCGCTATCAACAAATCATTTAACACTTTTAACAGAGCGGTCTCAGTACAATGACCTGCCCTGACACCAGAATGGAATTTGTACTGATCATTCTCCCACAAAAAAGGGGTGATTTGAGTCAAAACTACCTTCTCTAAAACCTTAGATAAAAATGGAAGTTTAGAGATGGGACGGAAATTGTTCAACTCTGTAGCCTCAAGGCCAGGTTTTTTTTCATTAAAGGAGAAACCAGAGGAGATGGAACACAACCCTGGGTTAAGGAACTACTGGTAACACTTTCTATGAAGCCCGTATTTATAATACATTATAAGGGTATTCTTAAGGCATTATAATGAATGCATAATGCATTATAAAAAAAAAAAAAAAACATATAGTATGTTGTATCATCTCATGAGTATTCATAAGAACAGTTTTAATGTATTATAATTTTTACTTATTTGTGTTTATAGCTTTTACGAGTATGATTACCTTCATAGTTATAACGTAGTATAAATCTCATATTTTGCCATGTTACGCATGTCACTTTACTTAAAGCATACAAAGGCCACTTATAAGTAATAATAATAATAATAATAATAATATGTCTCAAAGAGCCATAAGATCAGATGAATATGTAATATGACACATTTGTATTATCAGTTTGATTATGTTGATGGTATTTCATGTCAGCTAGCAGTAATTATTATTAGTAGTATGCTAAATATATGCTAACACCCTATTTTGATGGTTCCCCAGAAGACAAACTGATTATAAGTAACTTTGCAAGTACGTGAACCTGCTACCTAGCCTAACCTTAACCTAAGTCTACTACTACTCTAAGGCAGTGGTTCTCAACCACGTTCCTGGAGGCCCCCCAACACTGCACATTTTGCATCTCTCCTTTGTCTGACACATCCATTTCAGGTCTTGAAGTCTCTACTAATGAGCCAGTTATCTGAATCAGGTGTGTTTGATTAAGGAGACATGAAAAACATGCAGTGTTGGGGGGCCTCCAGGAACGTGGTTGAGAACCACTGCTCTAAGGAATGTTGCTTATTGTCAATAGACTAGGGGGACCATCAAAATAAAACATAGTATAATGTAAAAAAATAAATGTAATATGATATAGTTGTCACGGTGTTGTGTGCGGGGAATGAGCCGGAGGACAGAGGAGGTCCAATGCATAGAGTTTATTAAATATAATCCACAGGGAAACAGGAACGGACAGGAAACAGCAGGGAACCAGCAAACACAATGTAACTCGAAGGAGAAGCATACAAAACTGACTGAATGACTTTTAAAAACCGACGATCTAACAGAGGACACAACCAAACTTAAATACACAGAAACAACCAATCAGGGGGAGACAGGTACAATCAAACAGTGACGAAATAAATGAGGAACGGAACAGGAAGACCAAATAAGGGCAACACAGGGGAAAAACACACAAAAACAGTCCAAACTGTCTGACAATAGTCCATTATAAATTAAGTAGATTTTTTACGCTGTCCATTGTGTGTTATAAATAATCATAATCTTAAAAGTTATAACCTCAAATACTCAAGTATTATAATGTATTTTACTTGTTGTTATGATTATTCATGAGATGACATAACATAAGTTTTTTTTTTTTTTTATAATGCATTATGCATTCATTATAATGCCTTAGAAATACCTTTATAATGCATTATAAATAGGGGCTTCATAGAAAGTGTTACCTAACTATTCACAATAGCAAGTATACTAACGCCCATAGTGTCAAACAAATATTTTAAAAACTGTGGTGGAACAGGATCCAGTAGGGAAGAAGCTGATTTTATGTGCTTAACTAAGTCTGCTAGGGCTGGAAGGGAGACCTGATCAAAACAGTCGAATGTACATGAACGTAACACAGGAGATTCGAGAACAACATTGGAGGGGACAATCTCTTTTCTAATAATGTCAATTTTTCTCACAAAAAGTTCAAGAAATCCTCAGAAGTAACAGAAATGGAATCTGAAAAAGATGTTATAGCTGGGTTTAGCACAGAGTTTTCTCATAAGAAATCTGTAATCTGTCCTTTCTCCATCTCCGTTCAGCTTTTCTACAGGCCCGTCTGAAAGCATGAGTTTCATCATTAAACCATGGCTGAGACTGAGGTTTAGCCCTTTTAAGTCTGAGTGGGGCAACATCATTCATAATGTCCAAACATACAGAATTAAAAACAGCGGTTAGTTCCTCTATATCTAGAGTGGATCCAGAAGCCTCAATGATAGCAGGCCCTGGGCTTGCTTCATAAACCTCCGCAAAACGCTTTGCTGTAATCTCATTTACAGGACGAACATAACAGTCAACAGATTCATTCTTCGAGATAGCAGCTGGCAAATTAATATTAAACATAACAGAGCTATGGTCAGATATACAGTTGTCCGCTATGATCACATTATTAATGGACAGACCTATAGATAAACTAAATCGAGAGTATGACCATGTCTATGGGTAGCATCACATACAGACTGAGTTAGGTTAAAAGAGTCCACAAGACCAACTGTAACAGATCCAGTAAGCTGTTACCTGTTTTCTGTATTTTAAGTTGTAATTTTACTCCCGATCATGAGAGGGTGCAAGGGAGTCACTATCAAAGAAAGTTTCTCCAGATCAGAAAATAAGGGGCAAGTGTGAATGAGGATACTTGTGAGCTGTGAGTGTTTGCTCTCTCTAGGGCTGGGCGATATGGCTGAAAACTGTATCACGATATCAGTGTTTCATATCGATCGATATCGATAATTATTGACATTTTTTATGACCCATTTAAAATAAGGACCAGGAGAAGAAAATATTACATTTAAACATTTTTATTTTAAACTTAACCTTGTATTTTTCTTTATTTTACAAACAGCAAACCGTTTACAGTTTCGATTATCTGTAAAGAGTTGTTTCCCCTGTTAGAAGGAAAAAAATAAAGTGATTGCGCCGGCGCCGCACGCGCACACACAATCAGCCAAACATGGGAAAAAAAAAAAAATCACACTGCTTAATCGTTATCAACGTACTGCCGTGATATTATTCCAAACATTTTTTTTAAATGTGGATATTGTAATGCGAGAAGTACAAAACCAGGTTTACATAATAAATAATATTTTAGCATTCAAATACATCTTGAATACAGAGACATTGGATTTGTGTCGTGTGAGAGACCCAATGTTAGTTTCAGTTTCGCTTTAGCCTAAATGGTTTCGTTTTTGCTTGTCCCCTAGCTTCTTATATTTTTCATTTTTGTTCTTTTCTAAATACTGTTAAATTGAAATTATTTTTGTGGAGTGAGGGGAACTAAAATAGCCTAGCCTATGTTTATAGTGTACTGTAAATATTTCGCGACCTAGTGTCTTTCTGAATGTAATAATAAAATACGACTTAACGTTATAGGCCTACGCGATTTATCTTTTTTCTCTCAAAAATGCAATTTCATTTTACTTTAACCATGCAAAAAACGTTTTAAAATATTTTGATAAATAACTGAAAAAAGACCTTTTAAACCGTTTAACTGATTGTATTAATCGGTCAAAATTCTTGGTGAGCGCGGCTAAGGTGGTACATCAAGTTCGTGGTATTACCAGTCTTGGCGGGGACGACGGTCTTGCATAATTTGCAGACGACATTGGTCTGACTACGTCAGACTTATAATATCCAAAAAACTGCCATACTGGCGAGCTGACTTTTCCTCTTTTATTTAAAATTTCCTCGCTCGCTGCGGCACTCATTTTCTGCTTATGAAGAGGAATCCAGCAGACCAGCACGAGACAACGATATGGCGCAACGAAAAAGGATACTGTTACATGATTGGCTGTTAACTCCCTACGTTGCTAGGTTTGCCTTTGTTAATGCAACCAAACTTGCTTCGCAACCTCTGTTTTCACACAGCGAACGTGATATCGATCACGATCGCGATACATATCGTTATCGTTTTATCGCCCAGCCCTAGCTCTCTCCATGCTTTTTCAAACCCTTGTTGAGGAACTTTTGGGTTCTACATCTCAACATGAGTTGCTTTATTGTTTCTGTAGATTTATCAGAGGTTTCTAGTGGAAAATGTATTTTGCTTACTGAGCCTCATGTTGTATTGTTTGGTTTGTTTTGTCTAGAGGGTTTCTGTGTCCACTTAATTTTGAGGGCATCTCAACTGGTTACTGTTGCTGATTTACTATTCACTTAGACTTTGGAATTTCTTTTGAACTACTTCAAAGCTGCAGATGATCTTGGACTTTAGCCTTTCATCAGCCTAACTTCTACAATGATGTGATGAACCAAGGACATTTGTGGTAACTCAGGACTTTAATGCTGGTTGGACATTTAAAAGGCTTTTGCCACCAAGTATGAACGAACTGATTGCACAACTGCATATTGTCTAGACTTTTGTGATGTTCAATGTTGAAGTTGTATGCTCTTCTTAAAAGGGAAATATAATATGTTGTTTGATGGTGTTTGATCCCCCTTCTTTTTCTTATGTAAGGTTTGGTATTGGTAACTGTTACACAACAAACTGCTTTACTATTGGTTTTGATGGGCAGCATAGATGGGTGTTAAAGTCCACGATAATTAAGAGATTGTCAGTGGTCGACACAATAAAAGAAAGAAAGTCTGAAAAGTCCTGAATGAACTCCTTGTCATATTTGGGAGGACGATAAATTAGTGCACAAAAAAAACAGTAACAGTTCCAGTTTAAACAGCTGCATTTCAAAACTCGTGTATTTCTCCACTGAAAGAAGACTACATTTAAACCTATTCCTTTAAAAGTGTTGATACACCCCCACCTCGACCAGTGGATCTAGGTGTATTTAAAACATTATAGTTCACTGGCAACAGTTCAGAGAGAAAGCAGGTGTCTGCCGGACCCAACCATGTCTCAGTTAAAAACAAAAAAATCTAAATTCTGAGAAGCAGTAAAATCTTGAAGAATAAACATTTTATTTCCCACTGACCTTGCGTTCAGCAGTGCGGCTTTAACCGTAAAGAGACCATGGGACTGCGAATGCACTATCGCCGAGTATTTCAGCTCCTTAGAAATCCGACCAAACACTCCGACTGTGCGTACTCCGCTGCAAAGTCGGAACTACTGGCACTGGCTGCACAGGATACACAGGTAGGAGCCACGTCTTTTCTCGCATTTCTTGCTAACCTTCCTCTGCGCTTTCCTTGTCTTCTGTGTCGCTTCTTCTTGAAGAGCAAGTCGCAGTACAGACGGTGTTGTGAGATAACACCTGCGGTATGGACATCAGGTGATTAGGAAAGTTATGGCCGGCACATTCATACTGATAATCCACACTATTTACTGAGGCTTGAATATTCAGAAGTGCTGAGCGCTTGTACTGCAGCACCGATAAAACAGAGTTAAAAAACATGGACAAAACTAGCATAACCGCACCAACTGTAAAAAAGCCAGGAACGCGACAGCTTTCCGTGCAACATGCTGGCGCCATCTTGAAAAGCCTTTATCAGATAATTAAATCTGATAAGAAAAAAAAAAATCTGATAAATCATATCAGTCAAATCATATCCCCCACACACAAAAACACATTTGTGAAGAAACATTGTTATTCATTTTATTTAACCATAACCATAAACATTTAATATGCTTTTTTTAAAAATACTATACAAAAAATAATAAATATGAATCAACTACTGAAACATTTTTATTTATTTTATTTAACTATAAACATAAACACATCTTATAATTTTTAAAAATAATAATATACACAAAATAATAAATATCATTCAAAATAATATCCATTTGTTGACAAAAAAGCAGGTGGGCATGGTGGGCGTGTTTTTAATACAACGGAAATAGCGTGATGATTCACCCTTTTGAAGTGCTCCAACCGCGAACCATTTGATTCAGAAGGGGACTTCAAAGATGACTCAGTTGCGCAGATCACGGGTTCGAATCCAGCCGCTGAGGGTGACTTGTTTAACATGTAATTAAAACTCCTCCATAACACACAGATATATAGCCCAAATATTGTTGCAGGGGAAATTTGTCACATACTGCCGTTTTTTGCATTACTTTCTCTTGCGTGCGGGAGCGCAAAGATTGGGCTCCTTCCTTTGCGCAGCGAGCGCTCTACCATTTGAGCTAATTCCCCTGGCTGCAGCCAGAAGAATCTTCTCCATCTTAGGTGCACCACCATGTTTTAAATCCATTCAAAGGCCCACTTTCAAGTTATCTAGTTTTATCAGTTTTAAGTTATCTAAGTGCTTTAGCGAAAGTGCTAGGGCAGCGCGGGGGGGTTCGTTGGTCTAGAGGTATGCTTCTCGCTCTGGGTGAGAGCGGTCCGGGGTTCAAATCCTGGATGAGCCCGTGGTTAGGCTTGGTCCTGAAGCTTTTCTGTCTGTTCAGCAGGGTCATGAGCAATCAGAAAATTTTGGAGAAATTGCCAGAGCCTGACTGGTTAGCTCAGTTGGTTAATTGTGTGGTTCTAATAATGCCAAGGTCATGGGTTTGATCCCTGTATGGGCCATTATTTATTTATATGTTTATTTATTTATCTACAATTTTACCTGAACAAGGCTCCAGTTCCCATATGGTCTAGCAGTCAGGATTCCTGGTTTTCACCCAGGCGGCCCGGGTTTGACTCCCGTTATGGGAAGGCGAGCTCCTCTTTGCTGCCCTCTTCGAACGGCCCACACGTCTTCCTGCGTCAGAAGCCGTTTTTGGTCAGCAGTCGAGCTACAGAAACCTGACAGGCCGAGGTTGTGTTGTGAGAGCGTTGAATCCTAACCACTAGACCACCAGGGAAGGGCTGGTCAGCTGCTGGCTTGTTAATAGCATGAGAAGAAGCAGACAACAGTACAGGCCTCTGTCACGTCAAAAACCAACACATCTGGCGCGAGCATGTGGCGTAATAGATAACACGTCTAACTACGGATCAGAAGATTCTAGGTTTGACTCCTGGCTGGCTCACTCTGTGCTTTTTGTGTAATGCAGTGTGCTTTTGATGTCATGGGCTTGCCAATTTGTTGCCTTATTCCTAAGTGTCACCCGGGCATTAAAAAAACAGTTGTAAACAAAATGAAACCGAACTAGATTGTTAATCTCATGATTTGTCATTTTTGTACCTTGACTGAGCGGCGTAGGCTGTTTATCCTTGAGAGGACGGTTACAATGCAACACCATGCGTGTTTTTGAATGCATGATGTGCGTATTTGTTTTATTTTTTTTATTTTACCTGGACAGGACTTTACTGACCGGTTCCCATGTAGTCTAGCAGGAAGGGAAGGCGGGCTCCTCTTCCCATTGCTTGCTTCGATCGCTCAGCTGGTAGAGAGGAGGACTGTGAGAGGAATGTTGGCAATCCTTAGGTTGCTGGTTCGTTTTTTTGGGGCTGGCCTTCTCAAAGCGGCAAGCAGAGCTTGACTTCACAGTCCACAGACTTCACGGTGAGAGCGCTTCCCATCTTCCCTTCCACACACCGGACTGACAGGACCACCATGATCATCCACCAGGGCTTGCTGTACCGACGGATCAAGAGCGAGGACGGCCGGCACCGACTGCAGCTCATCCTTCCAAAGGCCTTGATCCAACAAACGCTACAGAGCTTCCACAGCAGGACAGCGGAGAGACATCACGGACGACTGAAAATTCTTCTCCGCATCCTGGAGGACGCCTGGTGGCCAGCGGTCCGCAAGGATGTCTGGCGGTATGTGGGAAGCTGTGGAATGTGTACCATCATCAACCAAAGCAAAGAACCATCTCTTAACCCTGCATCAACACCAACCATCAACCAGGAAGGAGGAATCTACGGAGGGAGCGGCGTGCCTGCAGTGCTGGGTATAGAAAGCACCAGGGAGGAACCGTGCAACCTCCCCAGGGTTACCCAGGCTGGTACCGACTTCCATCTCTCTGCAATGGTTCCCCACTTCCTTCCAGCAAACTAGGGCCTGCATGGGAGTGCCTAGTTTTAGCTAATTTATTTCAAAGACATTTTAAGTTACACTGTAAAGAGGACACCCATTTTATGGACAACAGATGACAGTGCTCTTAAGAGACTAGTTTCTTCCCCGACGTGCCGTAGGCGAAGGGGGGAGACTATGTGACACTGTCACACAAGAGGCATATTTTACCGCTCTATTTATTGAAATGATTGTATGTATAATTGAGTTTTAACTTGTGTACATGTTTTCGTAAGTCCATTTTATTCCTCTTAACATTTTAGTGTCTATGTCTTTAAAGTGCCCCTATTATGCCTTTTCAAATATGTCCTTTCATGCAGTGTGTCATGTAGCTGTATGTGAACATAAACTATCTGCAAAGTTGTGAAGCCGACAGTGCATGATAAATAAAGTTATTGTCTATCAAAAAAAAGAGTCGGCTCACATTTGCCTAAACGAGTCGTCAGGATTTCGAATCTTTTTCTGTTACGGCCACACGTCACGAAGTAACACATTTGCATAATGTCCACCCACGTTCTACGTCGCGAACAACTTGCCCGCCCATACATTTCCATGGGGTTTAGGTCACATGGAAATTTACAGTACATTATACGGAAGACGCTGTTTTATATTCACTTCCAAAAGATGATGAATCTACAAAGATTGTATTTTCTGGCGATCTTTCAAAATACGTAGTTGTGTATATTATGTTGTGTAACAACCCTGCACATGTCATGCTAACCGGCTAAATCACACTTGTGTAGTTCTGTTGTTCAGCTGTGGACCCACTGTAGTCTGACAATTTGTGATTGATGCAGCTTGACTGTCTGTCTGTCTCATTAGTTTAAGTGATGATAAAGGATGGCGCACGAAGCGGCTTTCACACCGAATGCGGAAAGCGCTGTGCTATGAAACCCATTCATTTCAATGCCTTCCGCCCTGTGAGGACGACTTGTTTCGGTCTCGACCAAAGCGGACGCGCAGCGGAGCGTGCACGCTGCGGACAAAGTTCAAATGAGTTGTTCAAATTAACTTTTGCCGCTGCGCTCTGAAGGGCTGCACTGAACCCAGCGGCCAGCGCAGCGCTCTCCGCGTTCGGTGTAAAAGCCGCCTTAATGCATTATACAATGTTGACGTTTACAACATAGAGGTGTGCCCGGTTCGCTTACATAAGCAAATTGCGAGCACTTTCCACGGTAGACCGTGCTAACTTGTCGATCAGCCACTTCAGCCGTTTCATCATCAGACTCTGGCTGGAATTGTTATGGCAATGGGCGTTTTGTTTTCCGACATGCTGTACGCGGTAGACCAATCATAAAGGACTGCGCCATCTGACCAATCACAGCAGTGAGGGCTCACGGAAAGGAGGGGTTTAGAGAGACTGATTCTTTGAACTGCTTTGTGCGAGTCGTTTAGGAATCATTTAGAAATGGGGTAAAATTAAATCTATTTTTGGAGAAAACTGAAGTGTTTTTTGACCTTGCATACATGTAAACCTGTTTTGGGAGTCTATTAAAACAATATTAGCAACCTTTAAAATGGCATAATAGGGGCACTTTAAGAAATGTATGGTTGGTCACATGACAGGAAGCAGGAACTGTATAAAGACAGCAGCATGCCAAACAAACAGGGAGTCATTAAATAGAACTTGCTGGGTTGTGGAGTTTCCAAACTGTGGACTTACCTTTCCAGTCACAACTTTGCAACCAGTTGGATTATCACTTCTCATGGACTGTATATATACTGTTGGACACTCACATTGGGACATTTCAGCAGACTAGGATTCTGGGACTGTTTTAGGGCAGGGTGCAATGGACTGTACACTTTTAACAGACTGTTTTCCTGGTTTCATTGTGTTGTTTTAAAGTCCCATGCACTTTGTAAATACACTGTTCCTAACCGTATTTCTGTTTTATGTCATTCTTTTAACACGTACGAATCACTCACACAGTAAAATCTGACCCCATTTTAAAGTTTGTAACCCAGCCTGTTAAGCTGATCGTTACATTTGGTGGCCCGTACGGGGCACGTTTAAGATTTTTTGGCGATTACGATACAGTGCTCGGAAAATTTGATGAGTACATTTTGTCCAAAACGAATGTGATACACGAATGGACGTTTGCACCAGAGAGTGCAGAGCCATGGAGAAAAGGCAGAATGCTACATTATAGCCCTCTACGAACTTAATACTAACTGTGAATTTGGGACAAACAGAAATGAACATATAAGAGACAGACTTGTTGTTGGAATTTGGGATAAAGAGCTCTTTAAAAAAATGCAGTTAATGACAGAGCTTACCCTGGAAACGGCGGTGCAGATGACACGGCAGGCCGAAGATGTCACACAGCAGATCAGCCAGCAGAAGGTAGCATCCAGGCGGTCATCAAAGGTGCCGGAAAGGCTCTGGACAAAAGAAAAACACAAAAGAGGCAGTGAGAAAAGGAGGGAGGATACAGCAAACGAATGTGGCAGGTGTAGTAAAACTGGACACAGAGACATCAGAAGATGCCCAGCGGTGGGCACAGAATGTAGAAAGTGCAAAAGAAAAGGACACTGGGTGAGAATGTGCAAATCAAAAACTCTGAGACAGGTGATTGCAAAAGAAATGAGTAAAGAGAGCTGTAGGTAAAACGTGTCTTTCACCTACAGTTTTTATTTGTTTTTGCTGTCTCTGAAAATAAATCCTTACATTTAATGTCAACAGCTTAATTAAAATAGTCTAAAAAGAATGTGGTAACATTTTGTGTTTGCAAAGTAATTTTTTTTTAAACATGCCCCATATATTTTTAAAATACTTATTTTAAAGAAATATATCTAAGTAGTGCTGTCATGTTCAAGTAGTTGATTTGAAAAAAATAATAATAATAAAATAATAATAATAATAAAATAAAATAAATCATTGATTGCATTTTACCCGTGTGGAGTAACCGGCAAAAAAGTGTCGCCTTTCACGGATGAGAATCAAGGAAACGAATTTAAGATCATAAAGTATGCTGCTATTGTGAATTCACAGACGGTACAATTCAATTAAATATGCCATGCAGATTTAATATATGCGCTTAAATTATGTGCAAGTGTGTAGGTTATGTGTGTGCGTCACAATTTTAAAAGAAAAGTTTGAACCCTCACTCTGAGTTTACACGTTTTGATGCGCAGTAAACTGTAAAAAACAATGGTCAGGCCATTAGCTTTATTGTTTATAATACATTATGTATTTTAACAGTTTTGTTCAATAAAACCATATGGTTACTTGCTTTAATACTTTATTTAAACTACCCTGACTACCCTAATTATTGTTACCATCATCACCTCAATTGTCTTCTTTCTATTCTGATTCAAATTCCAGCTCAACTTGCAGATAATGTACTCACCCCCTTGTCACCCAAGATGTTCATGTCTTTCTTTCTTCAGTTGTAAAGAAATTATGTTTTTTGAGGAAAACATTTCAGGATTTTTTTCCATATAATGGACTGATATGGTGACCCGAGTTTGAACTTCCAAAATGCAGTTTAAATGCGGCTTCAAACTGTCATGAACCGGAACAAAAACAGAGGTCGGGAAGAGCAAGACAAGACGAGCGTTTGGCATTAAAAAGTATATAAATTATATTCTTTTTCTGAAAATAATCGATCATTTCACTAAATAAGACCCTTCTTCCTTGCCTGGGATCGTTTGAAGCTGCATTTAAACTGCATTTTGGAAATTCAAACTTGGGACACGATATCAGTCCATTACATGTAGAAAAATCCTGAAATATTTTCCTCAAAAAATTTCTTAAGGACTGAAGAAAGAAAGACATGAACATCTTGGATGACAAGGGGGTGAGTACATTTTCTGTAAATTGTTGTTCTGGAAGTGGAAGCCAAGACGTAAGGAAAGGTACAACAACCAAAGCTTAAATTTGAAGATGCCACAAATAACAATAGTCTATTAGAGATGTGTATGATTAAAGGAAAGGAAAGGAAAGGAAAGGACGTGTGGCCAAGTATGGTGACCCATACTCAGAATTTGTGCTCTGCATTTAACCCATCCAAGTGCACACACACAGTAGTGAGAAGTGATCAAACACGCGCACGCACGCACGCACGCACGCACGCACACACACACACACGTTGGGTTTCCATGTTTTATGGGTTCATTCCATAGGCGTAATGGTTTTTATACTGTACAAACCGTATTTTCTATCGCCCTACACCTAAACCTAGCCCTCACAGGAGACTGTGCACACTTTTACTTTCTCAAAAAAACTCATTCTGCATGATTTATAAGCCTGTTTCCTCATGGGGACCTCACAAATGTCCCCACAAGGTCAAAATTTACTGGTATTACTATCCTTGTGGGGACATTTGGTCCCCATAACGTGATGAATACCAGGTGCACACACACATACACACACACACACACACACACACACACATGTTGGGTTTACATGTTTTATGGGGACATTCCATAGGTGTAATGGTTTTTATACTGTACAAACCGTATTTTCTATCGCCCTACACCTACCCTACACCTAAACCTAGCCCTCACAGGAGACTGTGCACACTTTTACTTTCTCAAAAAAACTCATTCTGCATGATTTATAAGCCTGTTTCCTCATGGGGACCTCACAAATGTCCCCACAAGGTCAAAATTTACTGGTATTACTATCCTTGTGGGGACATTTGGTCCCCATAACGTGATGAATACCAGGTGCACACACACACACACACACACACACACACACACACACACACACACACACACACACACACACACACACACACACACACACACACACACACACACACACACACACACACACACACACACACACACACACAATATTGGGCAGCCATATTGCTATCGCTGCAGCGCCCGGGGAGCAGTTGGGGGTTCGGTGCCTTGCTCAAGGGACTCACCTCAGTCGTGGTATTGAAGGTGGAGAGAGCGCTGGATATTCACTCCCACCACCTTCAATCCCTGCCAGACCTGGGACTCGAACAGGTTACAAGCCCGACTCCCTAACCATTAGGCCACGGCTGCCCCCTATTTATCTAAGGGCTTAGAAAACCGTTATTCACTGGAACAGCACCGTGTGACGTTATGATAGAAGAAAAAGAGAGCAGAGCATAAAGAAACAGTTACGCAATAAATAGCGATTGTGAAAGTTTTCACAAATCGAGTTTGACTTTAAACAATGTTTTTGTACTCAAGCAGTCTGCGTGTTTAATGGTAAAACACGTTAAACATGAACAGCGCCTATTTTTCACATTCCTTACTATAAGCGGATTTACCAAGGGGTTTACGGACAAGAGCTTTGCTGTGAAAAATCAAGCTGGTTAAGATGACACTGGTTTCAGTCTGCTAAGTTTCCAACTTTCGGAGCTATAAGCATTATAAATTAAGAGTCGCATCGAAAAAAATTCGGCCGAAAGGCACAGCATCACCAGAATTCACAAATCATGGAGAACTACATTCGGGATTATTTGCATGTTTATGACAGCGCGCTATGTATTTATAGCCAAAAGAAATCCGAATATCAAACCGCAAACTATCTTTACTGCGGCAGAAAAGGAGTCAGTTGTTAGTTGTGTTCTGTATCCTTGTACATAATGTAATAATTGCGTGTGGTCTAGTGATTTCGAGTTGGGGGATAGTTGTGTTATATCAGTCGATGGATTATTGCATCAGCAGCTACCACAAATAATCGGATTTGGCAAAAAAAAGAAAAAAAAACCCTAACGGTCGCATTTTTTCCACTCGAAAGAGAGAGGCTGCGCATTGTGTTTGTTGATTTGTGAGTATAAATAGTCTAGTGTCGGTGCTGCTGTTGCTTGCATATTATGTTTAGCAAATACGGCTGTATTGAACTCAGTTGATCAGATAAATAGCGATGGCTCCAGCGTGCCCGTGCTCGTGCATGTGTGTTTGATGTGAGTCCTTCAGCACGCGCACGGCGGATGTGTTTTTGCTCGGTCAGTCTGTGTGGAAACGGGCACGGTATGTCGATTTGGATCGAATTTAACCGGTGGAAATGTGATAAAACGATCAAGAGGTAAAGCTGTGTGTTTAAACGACATCGATGGACGATCGTGACTCGACGTCCCACACCAAAGGTAAGAGGGCTGATGTGACAGTTGGGTTATTATACGTTAGCGATGAGAAATTATATTTTGCTAAACACACTGATCTCGAGATGCTGAAGAACGTTTACTGTTTGGAGAAACTAATAACTTGGCGGCGGGGGGTGGGGGGTTTATATCCTTCAGGGGGTTTGGATGTGTTTCGGTGGGCGACATTGGCGCGTTTGGGCTCAAATGTTGCGCGTGTGTTCAGAGTCCAGCACTGTTCTCTCATGATCGCTTATGGATGAGCAGAAACTGGCATTGTGCTTCTACGTCAGTCACACTGAGGGTGATTTTGTGAGTGACAGCAGCATTAGACTGAACACTGAATACAGACTGTCTGATCCTCTGCTGGCTTTGGTGTTATAAGTACCAGACGCAAACCGCATTTCAAGCATGTTCTATGTTAAAAGATTTTACGTGAAAAATTTCGATAAATGCATATCTTGGGTCCATAAGATGGTCATGTTTCCTTTCTACTTTTTCGATTACTGTACATTTTAAACGGCCGTGCAGTGTGACAAAAGATAAAAGTTTAAGCGAACTCATAAAAGCTGTGTGCATAGTAAGGGGAACAATCTAACCTAGTAAATCCACTTGGGTTCCAGAGTGTTTGTTTCTTTCCAAATTAATTTCACACGTCTAGTACAATGTTTTGTTTTGTTTTTCATTATTTCACCCAAAATAATGGAAGTGAAATGTGACAACATGCCCCATATGTAAAAAAAAAAAAAAACGAAAATATTTTGTCAGTAGAATATAATGGTTAACTTTTTCATATAAGACAAACTAATTTTTAATGTTTGAGTTTGACAATGAACAAAACAGCTATACAGCAAGACAGTGTGGGCAACAAGGTGAAGAAACATATTCAGACATGTGGAAAAACACAGAGCTGAACACAACACACCCCTCTCCTTCCCTCCACACACAGCTCTCACTCAACAGGAGACAAAAGTGGATCTTGTACAGCATATCACAATGCAAATGCCAGTTTTCCATTAATATTTGCCATGTCACATCCCATGCCAGAGTTTCTTCAATGAATGTAATGTGTGGAGACAGATGTGAAACAGTATCATGTGTTTGCTAGAGTTTGCTATCGGCCACAGTGTGAAAAAAATAAGAATTTGTAACTGTTTGACTTTGTGAATGTGTACTACATGTCGAGGATGAATACCGTATCACTTGCGTTGTTCAACTCAGAGTGAACCAGAATAAGCAAATAATTTCCAATAAATTAAATGCATGCAGTGGACAGGGAACAAGTCATGACTGGCACCGTGTCGACACTAGATGATGCACTGCGCAGCTTGTCAGACTGTTATTAAATGCATGGATGGCTTTTGTTCGTTTGTTTGTTAAGAATTGTATTTATGTATGTAAATATGTTCTGATCATTTCATCAGACCTCACCTAGTAGTAGCAAAGACAATATAATGTCTGAAATTTCTCAGTGTAATGTCTTCTAAAATAGCCCATGCAAAGACATTTTAATACCAGTAGGTTTCCATAAATTATTATTCAGCCATTAGAAATATGTTTTTAAGTTTCAGCTGTACATTTTAACTTCCCTGCTGAAAAAAACAGCTTAAACCAGCTTAAGCTGGTCAAGCTGGTTTAAGCTGGTCTCCCAGGCTGGTCATAGCTGGTTTATCAAGCTGGTTTTAGAGGGGTTTTGACCACTTTTTTTAGCTGGTCAAGCTGGTTTTAGCTGGTCTTAGCTGGTCAGGCTGGTCTTAGCTGGTTTTAGCTGGTCAGGCTGGTCTTAGCTGGTTTTAGCTGGTCAGGCTGGTCTTAGCTGGTTTAAGCTGGTCACGCTGGTCTTAGCTGGTCAAAATGTTTGTTTGATGATTGATTGATTAAATAGTGTCTGCCCCAATTTTCCTGACAAATAATGTGACAAATAAGTAATATGTTTACTTTTAATAATCTGCAGGACCACAAGGAACCATTAAAACAATTTTTATTTGATCTTACAGCCCCTTTAATAACAAATATTTACAAAATATTTACAAAATAATTGGAATGATTACAATTCTAAAACTTTAAGAATTTATGGTGAAGATGAACAATAACAGAAATCTAAACATACTATGCATTTTTATTTTTATTTCCCTTTTATTATATCTTGTATTTTTTTGGGATATGTAATGTTCCACTTGTTTCTTGTCCCTCTTCTCTCTCTCTTTTTCTTTCAGGCTCCTTTTGTTTCCGCCAGTCACTGAAACAGACTTAAAAAAGAAATAATTTAGATTATTAACTTTCAACAAGTAAAACTACTTAAAAAAAACAAACTATAGTGTCATGTCTTTGTTGCACATTTTCCTTTTCTTCCAGACATAGCCTGCAATAATTTAGAACATACCCCTGATAGTTGTTCCTTTTATTGCTAAAATAAAAATAAAATTTATATATAGTTTATATATATATATATGTATGTATGTATGTATGTGTGTGTGTGTGTATATATATATATATATATATATATATATACACACACACTTCCATTTGGATATTTCTGTAGGTGTTTAATTAATGTAGCTATTTTATTGATAAATGAGTATACATGGATGAATATGAATGAGAATATCTTTTTTAGCTAAATTGACTATGGTTACAAGGGCTGCCTCCTAAGTTCTGATCATCAATTAATCTGATCTAATGACATCTGATCTCACCATCATCCAGTCTGTCTCTGGAATGACATGAAGAAACAGAAAAACTGAAACAGACTAAATCCAGAAGAACTGTTTCAACATCTCCAAGATGTTTCAAGTAACCTACCTGCAAAGCTTCCTGAAAAACTCTGCACAAGTGCACATAGGGCAAAAGCTGCTTTAAACGCAAAGGATGGTCACATCAAATGCTGATTTATTTTAGTTAATAGAAGTTCTCTGATAAAATCTATTTATGACATTGTTTTTGACAGCATCCTCATTTTATGTTCCTAACTGCCTAAAAATTTTAACAGTACCGTAGCTTTGTAGGTATAGGGCTCTTAAAGCATCTTGGAGATGTTGCCGCAGTTCTTCTGAATTTAGTCTGTCTCCGTTTTTTCTGTTTCTTAAGACAGACTGGATTGAATGATGGAGAGATCAGATCTCTGTTCGCACAAGGAGTCTGACAACAGCCTGTGCTCCATACAAAAATCTCACTGGATTATTATAATTAATGGCAAAATGAATGTTTAGAAATGTAAACTGATATTTCCTACTGACACACTACAGCAACAGACCGACTTTAACTGACCATACCTAACCATTTTTTAGCTGATTAAAAATACTAGTGGCCTAAGACTTTTGCACAGTACTGTGTGTGTATATATATATATATATATATATATATATATATAACTGTTTATATTCTAAAATTAATAATACATCAGCATATTACAATGATTTATAAAGGATCATGTGACGGAGTAATGAAAATGATGCTGAAAATTCAGAAATAAATTACATTTTAAAGTATATTAAAATAGACAAAAAAAACCTATATTTTAAATTGCAATAATATTTCACAAGATTACTTTTTTTTTGTTTTTAATTTTCAATTAATTTTCTGTATTTTTGATCATTTAAATGCAGCTTTGATTAACAGAAGAGACTTATTTATTAAAAAACATAAAAAATCATACTAATCCCAAACTATTGAACAGCAATGTAGATGACAAAAGAATATAATAAAAGGAAAAAGGAGATCTTGGTACGTGTGTATGTCTTACATTTCAGAAATTCCACTGAAAATCCTTCACTTTGGAAAGAAGAGTGGCAAATTGAGTTCACTTCAACCGGTTTCTTCTGTACCATTTGCCCTGTTGTTTTAGATGGCACTTTTCCTTTCGACTTCTTTGTTCTCTCTTAAATATCTACAAATGAGTCAGAAAACAGACAATATGTAATTCACATTAGTTTTAGCTTTTGAGACATCTGAATCATTCTCGCTTAAAAAAAGGAGTTGAGAAACATCTTCTAACATATCTACATGTAAAATTCAGGTATTTAAATTCTTAGAATGCAACCATTACCTTTGAATGAACTCCAAATCTCCATCTGTCTCCTCCTGGTAAGGTTACTCCAGAGTGAATATATGCTGCGAACAGGCCAGACAAAAAGATGGGCTGGATTAACTCATTCTTTAAACCAAAGTTAGCAAAAAGCATTACAATCAAACAATAAGCGAATTAGCAAGTTATTAAAGGTTCTCGCACATCTCGCTGCTTACGTTAACCGCTTTAACAGCACCGTTCAGAGTTTACGTGACATACACTGATCCTCCGTGAGCGGGATGACCGCGAGTTGCGAGACTTAAGTAACGTCATGCGTTTCATTTCGGCGCCCCTGTTAACAGATGACTGCTTGTGCAAATTTGATTTACATCATAAAATAATCACGAGGAAGTGTGCTGAACAACACGACGTTCCCGTGAATCACAACTGTTGTCAATGAAGCGTGTAATTATTACTGTAGGAACCGGGAGATTTCCCGCCTGTAGCCGCTATGAGGCCGGGGAATGTGTGAAATCCTCCCGCGACCGCGCTCCTTAAACCCGGCACAAGTCTCCCTCGCGCCCCGCGGACGGAGGATTCGCTAATCTGCGGTTACCGCGAATGTAGACACCTTAATACACTACTGCAGTTACCAAGCATGAACAATTAAAAGTGAAGTAAATCACTTACCGCAGTTGTGAATCGTACTTATTGCCGCTCCCGAATGTCGACCATTGAAGAAAATCCCGCCTCTGTAGATTTAAAATTTACAGCAATATGCTGTACTTTTGCGTCAAACCACCATGTGATCCACGTGATCAGATTACGCTTTAAGCATTTCTTGTTAAAGATATTGTTTTTTTTTGTTTGTTTTTTTTTTTTCCTTCTAGTGTTTTTTAATTGCAGGTGATTTGTTATTTATTATATAAAGACTGTGTTTGTTTCATTTATATTTTGTGTAAAAGTCTATCTAATACCGAAACACTCGTTAAAAATAAAACAGCTGACTACATTTGGTCATACAACTATGGTGAATGTATTTCTTCAGACAATAATTTAATCTGATTTGAGATCTGTGCTGATTTTTTGAGTGCTAGCTTGATTTTATGCTATACTTTATACTACAAATTATTTGAGACTCTTCTCCGATATATTATCATTAACAACTAGAATAATTTAAGATGTATCATCTAGCCTACCTGATTATGATACAAAACTTACCTTGAATTGAACCTTGTCAGTAAGTGAAACAAACTGATTAATTTGTAATTAGGTCAAATGGACACCAGCTTGGTCAGGCTGGGAGACCAGCTAAAATCAGCTACTTCCATCTTAACCAGCTAAAACCAGCCTGGCCAGGCTGGGAGACCAGCTAAAATCAGCTACTTCCATCTTAACCAGCTAAAACCAGCCTGGCCAGGCTGCTACTTCAGGCAGGCCATAAAACTAGCTTAAACTACTTAAACCCAGCTACTGACCAGCTAAACTAGCTATTTTAGCTACTCCAGCTTGACCAGCTAAAACCAGCCTGGCCAGGCTTGGCTAAAACCAGCTAAAACCAGCTATGCTTGACCAGCTAAAATCAGCAGCTGGGAGACCAACTAAAACCAGCTACTTCCAGGCTAAAGCCAGCTACTTCCATCTTAAACCAGCTAAAACCAGCCTGGCCAGGCTGGGAGACCAGCTAAAACCAGCTACTTCCAGCTTAAACCAGCTAAAACCAGCCTGGCCAAGCTGGGAGACCAGCTAAAACCAGCTACCTCCATCTGTAACCAGCCAGGCTGGGAGACCAGTTAAAACCAGCTACTTCCAGCTTAAACCAGCCAACCAGCCTAAGCTGGTTTAAGATGTTTTTTTTAGCAGGGTTTTTACAGTATACAGCAGTATACAGAAAATGCAGCAGTTTTGACTGTGGAGAGTACACCAGTTCTTTCTTCTGTACAGCATTATTTTACTAACGTAAGTATTCCTGAAATGCACAGTGCTCACCTGAATTCATAGCCATTCAGGCAGACACATTGCTAGAACCTACTTCATCCTAGACCCCCTAAAACTCTGACAGTCATGTGATTTCTTCACATTGGCTGAAAACAGCACCTGCAGTAGCTCTCAGGTTATTCAAAGTAGTAGTCTTTGCTGTGCATCACCTGTTCACTTAAAAACAGAAGTGTCCTCAGCTTTTACTCAAAAAAGAGCTCCGTCCCACATGCACGTGCACAGACACGCCTTGAGCATCACTTTGTGATTCGTGTTGGGGGCCGTTCACATATAACGCATTTTTCCATGCCATTGTGCTACTTTTCCATTGTTTTTCAATGTAACAATGCCTGAGACGGACGTGTATGATGGTTGCGCTCGCTGCTTGTGTCTTTCGCAGCATCTCTCACACGAGCGGCACATGCCGTGTCGGGTTAAAAGAATTTCAGTTTTCAGCTCATCAATGTCAGTTCCAAAAGTGGACCAATCAGAAGAAGGGCAAGCATTACAAGCTTTTTTTTGTTTGTTTTTTTCAGTAGCAAGTTGACATGGCAGATATTTTATTTGACAGCAACATGGTAGAAGAGGCATTCTGCACAGCGTTGTTTTTTTTTTTTTAACGATTCCTGAGCGCTGCGTGTCATGTTTTTAGACGCGAAGACGCGTTCGGTGTAAACGGCCCCTTAACAGTACAAAGTAACAGTTGAATCCTGAGAAAGTTGAGAAAGTTTTTCAAGCCCAAGGCTGATAGAATCATACTTGTGGTCAGTGCTTGCAGGGAGTGGATTCCTGCCGGCCAATAATTGTTGTTTTGAAATGAGCAATTTTTCCACCAAGAACTATAAAGATAACTATATTAAGCGTCTACATCAGCGGACAATATCGTCTGTTTATTCTAAAAGCACTCGCAGCTGCCGATTTAAATTTTCGAGCTCAATTGAGCAGGATTGATTCTGATTGGATGTTAATGTTTCCAATGATATTGTTTCTCTGTGCCTTTATTGCTATGGCTGTGGTGTGTACTCCGCTATTCTTTAATACGAGAACAATTTTTAGAACTATACCTTTATTGTTATCTTATAGTTATCCCAGATAGCACACATACATCTGCAAGATGTAAATTAAAGTTCGCTTGATCTGGAAAGCATCTGCTGTGTACAAACGTCTGACAGACATCCTTAAGATATCCGTTTTACAAGCATTCTAAATCTTAAACATCTTAAAGATGCTTAATAAATGTCTGTTTGACATCTGATATGAAACGTCTTATAGACGAATTACAGACGTATTACAGCAAACACTCTATAAAATACATCTTGCAGACGTCAAATGTGACCCTGGTCACAAAACCAGTCATAAGGGTCAATTTTTCGAAATTGAGCTTTATACATCATGTGAAAAGCTGAATAAACAAGCTTTCCATTCATGTATGGTTTGTTATGATAGGACAATATTTGGTCGAGATACGAATATATGTAATCTGAGTGTGCAAAAAAAAACAAAATATTGAGAAAATCACCTTTAAAGTTGTCCAAATGAAGCTCTTACTAATGCATATTACTAATCAAAAATTAAGTTTTGATATATTTACAGTAGGAAGTTTACTAAAATCTTCATTAAACATGATCTTTACTTATTTTCCTAATGATTTTTGGCTTAAAAGAAAAATGAATAATTTTGACCCATACAATGTATTTTTGCCTATTGCTACAAATATACCCCAGCGACTTAAGACTGGTTTTGTGGTCCAGGGTCACAAATAGACATCTCCGAGACGTATGTGTGCTATCAGGGATAGTTATCATCCTTGGTATGAACAGAGCTTTAGTCCTTCCCATCCTTGCTTTGATAGTTTAGGTTCACAAGTGGAGTCGATAGCAGACCCGGCCAAAGTCGACATGGGGTTTTGGTGTTTGGCACAGAAATGAACTCCATTTTTCTGTCCCTTACCCAAACGCTTTCTGTTTGATGACATTGCACAATAAGACACAACCAAATATGTCACTGACTGTCACTGTCATATGCTAGTTTAAAATATATTTAGGTCAAACTCACAAAGAAAAGAAATGTTCCTCTGAGCCACATACACAGATATGTTTATGATTGGATGATTAGAAGCCTGAACTCCTAGAATCACTCCTGCATGCAGGCTACCAAGTGGTTAACCTGACGTTAACTCTGATCAAACACACCTAAACAAGCTAATCGAGGTCTTCAGCATTACTAGAAAGTTACAGGTTTGATCGAGGAACGTGGACCTTGAGGGCCAGATTGAGAACACCTTAACTATCAGTGAAGACAGTCACAAACATAATTGCAAATCCAAACATTACAAAATGAGTAACTTACTCAGAAATGAGTAAGGCAGGAAATGTAGACATTTTTTCCTGAATGTGGAAGTCACGCCTGACTGTTTAACCTGAAGGATGCTTTGCATTTCTGATCTCCAGTGTTTCTAGTCAAATTAGCGTATATTCCGAGATGATAATCTAATGTAAAACCTATTAAAATGTGTTTTTTTTAATCGCATGGCTCCACAGCGCCATCACTTTGCAATGTCGCAATGACCGTCATGTGTCAGTGCCTTGCTCCTCAAAGTTTAATGAGTGTGTAGGCGATGCAAGCCTGCCGACGTTACCTACATTAAAAACAGATGGGCGCTATTTGAACGGGTTCCTATGGAGACCGGAACAGAAGAGCATCCAATCAGAAGTTAGAATTTGTAATGGCGGCGCTCTTCGTTTTGTCAGGAAAAGGGTCTATAAAAAGGCAATAAATGCAAGAACACTGCATGTGCAGTTACTGTGATGTCACGGTGTTCTAGTTATTGTTGAAATAAAAACAAGCCTACTGTAATTCAGATAATCACAGTGATTCTGCATTATATACTTTCCTGCTCAAGTACACCGACTGTATGCCATTTAATAAACTGTAAAACTACTATACGGTGACTAGACAGCAGGAATACGTTGTACATTTTGTTACTTATTTTTGCAGTGTGCGACTACAATGTTTGTTTATTAGGAAGAAACATAGTGACTGTCTTAAGTTGACAGCAGTCCAAACAGATCTTCAGGTTTTCAAATAATACCTCTCTAAGTAGCCCTCGGGCCTCAGAGGATCTGCTGGCTATAAATAAGGGCACATATGTCACTGTGCTTCTGGCTGACATGAACTAATCTCCCTCTGAGCCAACGGAGCGAGATCTCTTTCGCTGCTTTCTGACAGAGCTCACGGTTCCCGTCTCTTTCGTACAATAACACCTTGTTTTTCTATTCTTCACGAAATGCCGTCTCCCTGTTCCCCAAATCACCTTTCAGTCTGCACCGCTGTCTCCGCCACGTAAGACTCCAGCCTAACAGACAGGCTTTGATCTGACAGGACAAGATGTGATTGGGATTGAGTTTGTTTGACTCAAAATCCCTTGCCATATGTCATACTTCATTTGGATGCTCGTAAATCATAGATGCCACCGTGTCACGACATCAGAAGAGCGTTCGGCACACCGACCAGCTTTGATGTAATGAAAAAGAAAAGCACACATTTGTGTTTTTGCACAGTGCTATTTCACATGCATACACTGCGCCGTGATTTTAATTTGAACCATTGCACAAAAATAAAAAAAAAAAGTCACGTCAACCGACTTTGAAACACAAATAAAGTGATATACACAGTAGGTGATGAACAGCAGTTTCATGTTACTAGTCATCACTAGATTGACCAATCGGAGCACACCAACACAACCATTTTATAGTGAATATTAAACCAAATAGTATTGTTGCAGTTTTGTGAACTCGTGTGGCTCCCCAGCCCAACCACTAGCAATTCTCGTTTGTTTGTTTGTTTGTTTTTTTTTTAAATGATCTTGGAGTCTCTGGGTGAGGAAAACATTGTACCACGTATCAACATAATTTTTTGGGTTTTTTTTAGGACAAACATGAGATGTCATTTCTTTTGGGTGTATCTAATGGGCAATCATGGGTCTCATAAATCTAGGGCAAAGTTAGCTTAAATTTGTTTTATTAACCATTAATGTTGTAATAGTGCACTGCCTTTTCTCAGTAGATGTTGTGTTGGCCAAAGACATGAACATTTTAAAATAAAAAAAAAATGAAAAAAAGGCAGGGGTGTAATTTGTTTCATTGTAAATTAGTTACAGTGGCATGTATTGGCAAAACGAGTTGAGTATCAAGAATACTGCTGTTCCATTTACAGAATGACCGGAGGTGAGCATTAGCCAATGGGATTATCGCTTGGGTGTTTGTCCCGCCCACTGCCGAAAGCAGCAGCTGCTCTTAAAGTCTTTCCACTGTTTTTGCTGTTCGTAGAGTGATGCATACAACATAGACAGTGTTGTGCAGGGCCTCCAGGACCATGTTTGGGAAGCCTTGGTATTAACGGAACAGCAGAATCTCTTTTGGTCAGCCGTTCCAGTAACGCAGCAGGACCAGGATGTGCCGTGCCAGGCCAAACGGAGCAGAAACCTTGCACCAGCTCATCCTGTTTTTGTGATTGCTGAAATGAGCCTCTCTGTTGCCCTCACATTTACAGCTCATCCAGACAGCTTTTGATTGATTTTGTGGTGAGAGCAGTTGCTCAAATGCTCAATGTTGTTCTCTTTCGTGAGCTCTGTTCAGGCAGAAAATGATGAGATGTGAATGTGAGGGGAATATGGTAATGTGAGGAAGAGAGATGATGGACAAAGTAGAAACGTGAAAGAAGTACGTCATTCATTGTCAGTACTAAATTCTTGTCTCTTGGTCTAATATACCGAGTCAGTATAAGTGAGAGACATTCGGATGAGTGTGGGACAGGGCTATCTGCAGACAGGTTTGGTGTCATTATTTCTCAACAGTCATCAGTTCTGGTTGGTGACATAGTTTAATTCAAATTGAGAGAAAGCAAGAGCTATTTGGAGTTACGTAAGTCTCTCATTAGCAGGTGTTGCAGAGGGACAGCGCGTCTGTGTCACTCTGCCACAAATGACCTGGTGCCACATGTCACGCCAAACGGCTTCAGCCAATTAGAGAGTCCTGTCATAGTTCATTTGCTCTTCACTTCACGCCGTGTCTTTTCTGACATGAGCTTTCTAATTCATTTCCACTTTCACCTGCTGTCGTTGTTTTCTCTCATCAGCGTGTCTCACGCTCCCATGGTCAGGTGGAAATTTGGAAAGCATTAAAATCCAAAAATGCAACTAATCCAGTGAAAGAAAAAAAAAAGTATGATTTGTCACAGCAACGCAGAATAGCCTTCCCCCATCACTGTGTTAATTGTGTAGATGGAAATACTCCAAACATTATTATTATTATTATTTTTTTTTTTTCATAACAAGATGAGATAAGAATCATGATGATAATGAAAATTATCTAATGTAATCTAACGTAAAACCTAGTCTACATACTGATCATGAAAATAATATACTGCAAGATATTATCAGTGCACCGACAAGGAAAGTAGTACAGTAGTAGAAAAGGAGAAAAAAAACAAAAAAAAAAAAACTGTAGAAACGATATGGTTGATTCAAAACCAATCATAGTATTTTGCAGATTGTCCCGAATTTAGACTGCAGATACTTCAGGACTCAGAGACTCTTCAGAGTTTCCAGCTGAGTTGAAATGCTTTGTCGTGAGGTTATGTAAGCACGTTAGAAATCCAGGATTGGGCAATATGACCAATTTTATTTCATGACACACATAATTGTATTTCATGATAACAATATATCTTAAGATATGCTTAATTTTGCTGGAAGAAAGGTTGTTAAAAGTCCGTATTAGACACTAGGTAATAGTTTGTCAAGACAAGCTTTGATGTTAGTTTGATGGAAGCCTGGACAGAAAGCACTTCAGAAAGCTTGAAGATGGTAGTTTTAAAAGTAGAACGTTTCTTTACACCAATGTAATTCATTTTTACTTAATGAGAACTGCAAATACAGTGTGGTTACATCTTGCACAATTACAACATGCGAAAGCCTTCTTCAAATGTGGGTCTTTTCATGCCAGACAGAAATAAACCACCTAGAGCACCCTAATAACACCCTGGCAACCGCCCAGATCACCCTAGAAATGACAGAGCAACAAAACTCACTCACAACAACCTACATTTCCACTGATAGGAATGAAATCCACTAACCCACAATTAGAGTTGGAGAAATGATGTGTTACCAACAATGATGTGTATAAACACCTATGAAATCTGAATGAACAATGATAAATTTGATTGAGGCACTGAACCCTGTTTCAGAGGATTATTTTTTGTTTGTTTGTTTTTGAAGATTTTCTCAGGAATAATGACAAAACCCAGACTGTAATATTTTCTATTGTAAAACTAGAAATGGATGGGACCTTTTTGTTTACTTTATCAGGGACTATTTACAGCATCACTGAAATGTCCATTCATCATAAAATGATGATTTCCCAGCATTTTGTTGTGTAATTTTCCCAGCATTGTGTACTGTGGGCTAAATAGTCTGGCAAGAATCAGCGAGGGGACACGCGCTGATCAGAGAGGCGTGAATCATGCAGCATTGTGCAGGAAATATTATGACTTCATTAACTTAAAGTGCATTTCAGATAGATGTGAACAAGCCCACGAGCACTAATGCTCTCACACTGCAGTGTGCCACCACATCATGCGGCTCATGTTCTCTCAGACCACACTGCCATAAGTGCAGCTCATCGTTTCACAGATTTTATTAGGCTTCTTTACAATAAAGCAACAATCACATTCTTGGAGAACAACAATTGCATTTGTTTCTTCCTCTGATGATGTTCAGTGATGATATTTGCTGCTGTAGAAGCCACAGGTCAGTATGATTTCAACAAAAAGTTTGATAGCTAAATTCTGGATGAAGAACTAGCTGTAGTCCTGAAGAGAGATTCCCCAATCAGGAATTCAGTAATGTGGTGAAAACAGAAACATTAGCGCTCCGTCCCATAAACCATTGCAAATGGCATAGAGTATGGTGGCTGGATGGTTGTTGTGTTTTGTTTTGTTTTTGTTTTTTGTTTTATATATTCATGTAAATTCATGTTGCAGTTCTGTTTGACCTTGGTAACAGTTTCCTGGTCAATGGAACAGCATTTTTTAAAACTCTATTAACAAGACAACAATACTATAACGTTTTGCTGTACTATAATGTTGAGGTTTCCCAGCACTGCACATTGAGCTCGTCTCCTTTCTTCCACACACCCATTTCAGCTCTTGGACTCTAGGAACATGGCTGGGAACCACAGATTTATTTTGCTTACTACATGGCTACTTGTCACATAAGAAAACAATTGGACACAAGATCGTAATTCGAGTTGAAACATTTTATTTGCCCACTTGTAATAAAACCTTGGAGCTTCTGAAAAGAAAACAGTTCCTAGTAAGAGGCTTTTAGTCAAACAACTGAACAAGTTCAGACCAACATGTACGTATAACACAATGTAGCACAAAGTCATCATGCTACTACACGGCTACTGTGTGCAGATAAAATATTAATTTGAATTAAAATTGATGAATTGAAATCAGTTAGTTTTAAAAATGTATAGTATCTGAGCATTCTGCTGAGAAATGATAATTTACATTTAGAACGATCGGCTTGCAACAGGACGAACACTACAACAAAATTCCGTAATAATGAGGTTCTTCATTATCAGGACAGTTGACAGTTAAGGTGCAAGATAGCGGAGGGCGAGTCCACGGGGCGATATGAGAAATAAAAGTAGCACCAGTTTCAGTGACCTGAAGTTTGAGTGAGTTTGAGACCCGGCTCGGTGTCCTTTCCTGATCCCGCTGCACTGTCTTTCCTCAGCTGTCCTCTCAAATAAAGGATTATCTGAAATCCCTGTGGAGAAACTGAATGAGAAAAATACTTATGAAATGAAGACTGGTAAATGTGTGGAATCTGTTGGGGTAAAGATGGTCAGGGGCCGCATTCACGAAACGTCTTAAGGCTAAAAGTAGCTCTTAACATGCCAATTTAGGAGAAACTCTTAAAAATAATAGGCACGTCAGTCCTAATTTTAGGACTCTAAGAGTATTTCACAAAATGTTTTAGCACTAAAGTCAGCTCCTAAATCTGTAAGAAGGGGTTGTCAAGTGGACCGCAAAGTCACCACATCACAAACCATCCTAAAAATGGCTGTTGCTGGCAATCTGCCAATGCATTTTCATTGCTTTATGGCTCAGTTGTATAGCTGTTTGCTGGTTTCTGAAGGCAGACAGTACTTGGTCATATCCTAAAAAAATACTTGCATGTATTTACATGTATTTAGCTTGACATGGCACATCCTAATTCATAGATTATTTGTCTGATAGAATGTTAAAAAGTGTGAAGTTTTAGTGAATGCATCTGTAGGCGCTAAGTATACAGAATTCAGCTATACAGTGCTGGGAATACATCATTGAGCTTAATTATTACAGGTGTTTATTGTTTATTTCTGTCAGTAATTGATATCATAGTGTGGCTACAAATAGGTGAAGTGGTGGAAATATATCTCAATTCACCTCCTGTAACCAAAGTAGACCTTTTCCAGCTTTTCCAATCAAGGATAATCGGTTGAACAGACCGAGCTATTTATGGACCGGGCACAACTTCAGAGAGCATCACCAGAACAAAGGCCTCAATCGATCCATTCATATTTAATTAGCTTAAAAATAGACAAGCGCTCAGAGCCTGACTTCCAATAATTGCACGAGAATCACCGATGATGGTCATGTTCGCGGAAATGAGCGCTATTCCCAAAACAGGATCTTCCCACATTAGACCCTTATTGACCTGCTAAGTAGACGCAGAA
The DNA here is from genome assembly GCA_012976165.1 of Labeo catla. Lineage (NCBI taxonomy): Eukaryota > Metazoa > Chordata > Actinopteri > Cypriniformes > Cyprinidae > Labeo > Labeo catla. The sequence continues at coordinate 71,811 of VONZ01000527.1, forward strand.
TTATGGTGCACTTTACTTCCGTTGGCTGAGGATCACAGCTGCTGGTACTTGAATGTTGACGTACATTTCTAAAAGCAGGGGTACTGGTTTTAGTTGTGTTTGTTGTCATTTTAATAAAGCTGAAGTGTCTAACTTTGAAACCGTTTTTAAATGGGTTTTCTTGAACACTCCCCACTCCCACCATTGGCCAGTCAAACAGACAGTCCTGCCCCAAACTCGCTCCATTGGTTGAGATTAGAGGTCGACCGATATTGGATTTTACAGATACCGATAACTAGGTTGGACCACACAGGCCGATACCGATTAATCGACCAAAAGTACACCATTTCGTTGTGTACATTTATGTTTTTAAATCCGTCTTTGAAGTGTCCCGCTCTGTGCAGCGCGCAGTGTCACGTGTCTAAACAAACTGCACGTGCTGTCAGTGATTTCCGCCACTAGAGGCCGCTCTCGTGCTGTATAACAAAGACTATAGGGACTTTGCTGTATAATGACGACCTTCTCAGCCACTCCAACCCGGAAAAATCTATCGGCATGGATTTTGCAGATAACCGATAGTTCCACCAATCAACTATCGGTGCCGATTAATTGGCAAAACCGATACCTTGGTCAACCTCTAGTTGAGATCCATCCACCGTTGTTGGTGGCAACAAACAGTAGTAGGGGAGCGCGGGCACAAACTAACACAGGGTTAGTTGTAACACACATGGTTGAAATATTTCCACACACGCTAGCATAACCAAATTTACTGTATTTACTAGTTGCCATAGCAGCAGTATATAGAGAAAAAAAGTGTGCCAAAATTCAAAGATCTTTTGAAGGTATTGCTGAATATTTATTTTACCATAGTAAAAGTACATGGTACTGGCTGAAGTAAATTTTTCATCTCAGTTTTTAGTATTAATTTAAAATGAGACAAATCTGCTATTGTTTTAATCTCCAATCTGTTATTTATCAGCTTAGAACTAGCAGAAGACACTAACCAGTTTAAAATTTCATTGCACACGATTGAGAACGTTGTAACACTGCGTTACTATGTGCCACACTATTAAACATTATTAAACTCTTATTCTATGACATTAGCGACGTAATTTACACCATTCACTTTTATGAGTTTTAATGAGAAACCACAAGAAACAGGTGAATAAAGACTGACAATCGATGTTTAACGTTCAGAAATAATTTCAAGAAATGTAAAGCATTTTGCCTCATTTATGTGTCTCTGTGAGAGCTGTGTGTGGAGCGAGGAGAGTGTATCTCTGTTTTTTTTTTTCGTTCGATCAGATAACATTTTATGCTGTCATATGGTCATGTTACAATGTACCCCACCTACGGGGCATGTTGTCACACTTCACTTCCATTCTTTTGAGGTAAATAACAAAAAATGTACACATTGTCATTATGAAACAAAGTGACATATTTGTAGTAGACAAGTGTAAAATAAATGTAGATAAAAATTATAAGTCAAGCATTAAAAAGGCAACTGAGTCTCACAGTTGTAACACACAATACATATATTTTCCCATACCACTGCAATTTCTCTCAAATATAGTTTTGTATTTTCAAATTCACTCCATAAGTATGAATTAAACCCATTCTATTTTGTGTAAAAATGACAAAAATAATACCTCTCTCAAATGAAAGATTAAGTAGACATATACTAAACCACACTTTTTCCAGTGTACAGAGGTTTATGGGAGTATTTAGTTAATTTGTTGCAAAAAAAAAAAACAAAAAAACAAAAACGCACTGAAGTGGTAAGATATCAGAACCAAACCGAACCGAAAACCGTGGTTAAAAACCGAGGTACGTATTGAACCGTGGACTAACTGTATTGTTGCATCCCTAGTATGTATATATGTGTGATGTTGGTCTTGTGCTATCTGGCAACACTGATCCTGCAGCTTTAAAGATGGGAATAGGCTCTGAAGTTGAGAAGACAGTGAAGAGAGCCTTTATGTGGACGAACAGCTGTTAGAGTTAGAAAATCATTTCATTAAAAAAAACAATTGCTATTATCCCCTACCCTTTAACATACTGTACTCTACTTTGAAGGAGACTGAAGCCCCAGAACGACTGAATGCTCTCACACGCTGGACACGTCGTTCTGTACTTGTGTTCTCTAAAGAGTGAATCTAATCACCATACAAGCAAAAGTTCACTTCAGGAATGACTAGGGATGTGACGAGATCCGATGTGTCTTGTGAGACAAATCGGAATCTCGCAAGATCTCGTGACCATACCCTCGCAAAACATTTTGCAGTGTTTACATTAGAGCTGTACGATTAATCTTTAAAATGTCGAGCTCTTGATTCAAACACCCACGCGATCTTATTCCTGAATGACAACGATTTATCTATGTCTATTAGGACTGTTTCACATCGCCAGTGTCAGTGGAGCATGAGAAGCAGGTTTTGTCGCTGCCCATGTTAATGAATCAGAGGGTCGTTTAAATAACAGAAGTACTGTGGTAAAAGTGTATAGTTTGGGTATAAACACTTACGGTCTACAGTAACGATCAAAACGAAAGTATCTTAACACTTGTATGTATAGTAACGCTTATCCTCTTCCGCCAGGAGGTGGCGACAACTGTCCGTTTAAAAAGAGCATATCATTGAATCATTCATTTAGATTTCAATAACAAGTCTTAATGAAGTGAGACACTGACTCCTTCATTGAATGTTTTTTTTTTTTGTTTTGTTTTTTTTTTGTTTAAATGAATATATGTTTTTAAAAGACTTAAGCAATGAACAGTTTGTCAGAACCACTAGTAAATTGCGTTATTTTGTTTAGTTTTCTAACCATTTTTCTCCAGAATCGTGAGAGAATCATGGTCTCCAATTTACTAAAAACAGCTGGGATTCTCAACTGAGCCACAATCGTGAAGCTCTTGTTTAAATGTTGTTTATTACTGCAAATAATTCATTAAAATGAATTTCATAGAGTTCAAAATGCACCTTTCAGTTGAATAAAGGACTATTTTCCCTGTATATTTCATCATTGAGGATTTCTTAAGAAAAGTTTAAAAATCTCGTCTCGTCTCGTTCTCGTGAACCCAGTCTCGTGTCTCGTCTCGTCTCGTGGGATAAGTGTCTCGTCACACCCCTAGGAATGACGTTTAAAGATACATGAAGCATAGACCCTAGAGTGATGTCAGTACATTAACAACAATTTGGGACGTATATCATTTATAATTTTAATGAGAATGATGTGAGCACGGCAGGATTTTGAGCAGCCTCCAGAGTCGCATCTGGGCTCCTGGGTGTGTGTACACGCGTAGAAAATGTGTGTGCATTTTAAAGACGTGCGGTAGTGCAGTGCTTTTCGTCCAGCGTGCATCCCTCATGAGACGCGCACTGCAGGTTATATGAGCGTTTCATATTCGCTGGTCATTGCAAATCATGTGCTGGTCTTTTGCAGACACACACACACTCTCTTTCTCTATCCCTCAGTCACAAATCCGATTCATTCTCTGCTATCTGCATCACCATAAATATAATGTTTTAAAGTATAAAAATCTTGCAATATGCACATTGTCATTGTCAATTGTCAAATCTATACGGTTTCATCGTTTGCCATTGTTGGAGTTTGACGATGTTCCTGATTCTCCTTCTGTGAGTTCAGAGCGGGCTGCGTTGAAGGGATCCAGGAAAGCACCCGCTGTCTTTCCTTTGGAGCCCCAGCGTGTGTCCGACGTGAGTGCGATGCCTCTTCTTTGTCTTTTGTCACTAGCCTGTGTTTCTGTGCTTCCTTGTGGTTGTTCTTGTAGCGTGTTCTTCCTAAGAGCAGATGCACAGTTTTCAATGGAAGCCATTACTGATGGTCATGATGAGGAGCATGATAGAACATCAATAACATAAAGGCTAATTTATACTTCTGATTTATAGCCTTTATTAAACTAAGTGATGTATAATGCTATGTAGTATAATACATGACAACACACTTGAAGAGTTCAGATACAAAAGCCTCTAAATCCATCTGATGTATTTCTTTAAAATGAGCATTTCTTTCTGGCTACTTTGTATAGGTTTCTATGTAAGTACTGAAACTTCTGATTGGGCTGAGGCTGGAATTTAGCGAGTTTGAAGTAAAAGTATTTGATGGATGTATAATATGTTTTCATTATCTCATTTTTGACCAAGATGGCTTTAGGGAAATAGACAACTAAACAAAAGCATGTATGATTTACTAGAGGTTCTGACAAAATGTTTTGTTTCAGTCTATTAAAAAAAAAAAAAAGTTTAACAATTAAAAAAAAAATAATAATAATAATTCTGAATGAATGATTCGGGCTACGTCCACACTAATACTCTGTAAAACGTGATAAGTTGACTTAAAAAGAAAAAAAAAATAAAAAATAATAGGAAACCTGTTGCCTTAAAATTAAGTGACTTATAACTTAAAATAAGTTAAATGAATATGAACACCTTACTTATTTTTGTTAATTATTATTTGCTTAATAATTTTAAGGCAATGGGTTTCTTCAGTTTTTTAAGTTAAGTCAACGTATTACTTTTTAGAGTGCATGGTTTCATTTTTCGTTCTGTCCACACTGAGATGGCATTTCCAAGGAAAACTGAGCTTTTTGAAAACGCTCTCCAAAGTGGATACATTTGAAAACGCCATTTTCGTGTTGTAGTGTGGACTGTGAAAAGGGAGGCTTTTGAAAACAATGACGCATGTTTAGTCATGTGACGCGTTGTTCCAATAGACTAATCTATGTTTATATGGGTAATTGTGCATTTATGTGCTCTTCACTTACACACTGTTGCTAAAGATATTTACTTTGTTCACTCTTCATATTACAGTCCTAAAAAGATGACAGAAAATTGACTCACAATTGCTATCCTGCGGCAAAACATGAAGACAGCTGCTTTTTAGATCAAACACGAATGAGCGTGACATCGGTGAATGATGAGATATTTCTGTAAATAAAATGATCCTGCCAGAAGAATTGCTTGAAATGTATTATGTCTGTTTGTCTGTATCATCTCGGTGAGGTTTTATGAGGTTTTCCACATTCACAGTAAGGCGAGTTTAATGTTTTCTGACGTTTCAGTATGGATGGAAAAACTTTTGGAAAATGCTAGCGTGGATGGAGAGCATTTTAAAACACAAACTCTTTTTTTCAGACGTATCCGGAATAATGTAGACGTAACCTCAGTGACTTGCTCATTAAAGACAGCGTTTTTTTAAACGAATCTCTTTTTAACAGTCACTCGTCGTCACCTACTGGCATACTGATATGATTGATACAACCTTTATTTGGAGAGTCAAGTCACTTTCAAAAGATGAATTATGCTCTTTTTTTTTCTTTTTTTTGATCACTACTGTTTTGAATGCTTTAAATGTTTGTAACAGAAATAGTTTGTGTTTGGAAAGTCTGTTTGTGAAGCCGTTTGACGCATCCACACATGACGACTGCTCTCTGATAGCTGAATCGTTATCGTTTAGGAATAAGATTGCATGGGTGTTTAAATCAAGACTGTGATCTTTAATGATTAACCGTGCAGCTGTAATGCCTGTGATTGAAGCTGGATCCAAGTCTTCTCCAACACACTGACCTGCTAATGAACGCATTGATCGGCTGGTTTAGGTGAGGCTGGTTAGGGTTGGAGCTAAACTCTAAAGCAGTGCTTCTCAACTCTGCTCGCACCTCCCAGAATATTCAGGTGTGTCCCTGCTGGTGAGCCGAATCAGGGGTTTTAATTAGTGAGGCGTGTGAATCATTGTGGGAGGTGGTGGATGTGAAGCACTGCTCTACAGGATTCACTCCATCAAACCCCTGCCCTGTGACATATTCAATTTTCTGAAGCCCACTTCTCAAACTCCAAGAGGATGGCTTCTGTAATAGATGCAGCATCTTGTATGACAAGAGGACTAAATCCCAGAAACTATTCACATGTTTTGGCTCCATTGTCAGGGTTTAGGTAGTGAATGCAGATGAGTCCCGCTGATGTCAGTGGTTTCATCTGCAAGGAGAGAGAAAGCTGCTTTTTTTCCTTTACTCCTGATTGTCAGCTTCACAGCATGCTGTCAGTCCATGTTGAATACTTGCTTGTATGTATTTGGCGTGCTTTGGTGCGGTGCCGAGATGAGGATTCGGTGTGGGCTCAAGTGAAGATTTCCATGTGAGGAAGTGCTTAACTTTGCCACTTTTCACTTCATGTCCAGTTGCCATGCAGTGCCATCTACCTTTTCAGTGTTGCCAGGGTTGCAGTTTTCCTGAGTAATTGGGCTAATTTGAAAACGAGTCGTGGGTTGCGCTTACTTTTACTTTTATAATGTTTCATGGCTGCCGAAGCTTTATCTGTAGACCAAAAAATGAAAACAAATTCTTATGTTAATGTGTATTGATCTTTGGCATGAATACCTGGCAACCGAAAGATCACTGAAAGAGTGCGAGATGGCGTGGAGGCGCGTCTGAAGTCACTTCACAGACTACAAGTTATGTGAGTTTCAGGTTAATTGGGGTTAATTGAGTTTGCCATTGTAGATTAGAGACCTGAAAATATCAGCATTTATTAATTGTGAAGATGCGTACAATCTATGATGTGTTAAAGGAACGGGGGAAGTGAAGGATGGTGTGTTTTCAGGCAAAAACTAGCTTGTAGAAGTAGCATTTTAAAATCAAAACATTTATTTTAAGGCCCTTGAGAATCCCTTAACTGTCAACTGTGATTGAACATCAGGAAGAAAATGAGCTGGTTTTCATTCTGTTTGAGGAGGTTTTAAGTGGGCTTTGTAACTCAAATGTATTAGAATTCTGTGATGGAATGAAGAGTTCTGCGATTGGCATATGCATTGCTTAGAACTGAATTAATGCTTTTTCTCCTTCCATTTCATTTATAGCATAATTGCTTTTGACTCAACTTTGTTTTCGGGTAATGCTGGTTATGTTTAAAGCACTTAAGTAGATTATTTTTGAACGTGGCTGTTTTGACTGGCATCATCTCATGTCTCCTCTCTTCCAGTCCAGTCTCTTTGTGTGTGTGATCGTCTCTCTGACTCTTTTCCTTTGTGTTTCCTCTGCTGTTTTTATCAGCCTCCATTTCTGTGTCTCTCTGCTTTCTGTGAGCTGCTTCTTCTCTCTCATCTCCTCCTGTCTCTCTCTGTCTTCAATATTACATTATTTCAGGTTTTTTGTTTCTCTGTTTTTACTCCTTGTTCTTTCTCTCCTTCTGTATTTACAGCCTGTCCCCAAATTAAAATAATATCATAAAATTATAAGTATTCATAATTTGAAAATGTCACAAACAGTACATACACTGTAGTTCTATAAATCACGTTTCAAGGCACATGTACATATATAAACATTTTGTAATGTTTGTGGCAGTATAGTTAAGAGATAATGGTTTGAATACTTACGCAATGTGATTTCTCATTCTTTTTTTTTTCTTTTTTAATAAATTTGCAAAGTAACCACAAATTAGCTTTTTGCTTTGCCATTATGGGGTATAATCTGTTTTATTATTATTATTATTTTTTTTTACTGTCTCTTTATCTTGTCCTGTGTTCCTAACTTTTTTTTTTTTTTTTCTGTTTTCATTTGTGTCCATGAAGAATGTAAACATATGCTAAATAGATATTTATATGTAAATGTTACTGCCTGCACTCAACGAAATTTCAATCTCAATGAAATAAAGGAACTTCTTCACATTTAGATGAAAGTTATTGCAAATAGAGGCTTTATTCGAAAACTTATTTCTGTTTTTTGGATGATAACCTTCAGCCCTATTTTATTTTTCATTCAGTGTCCACTGTAAAAACTATTGGTTGGTTCATTGGTTATCGGCCAGCGTGGTTCAGTAGTTACTGTTAGCTGTAAAATCCACTATCAGTCGACCTCTATATCCTGTTACTTTCTTAATCGGACTTTCATGATCTGATATTGGAGAAAATATATATCAGATATGAGATATTAGTGCATGCAAACATACCTGCTAACTGTGAATGTGAGAGAATTAGACGAAATCTTACTTTTCAGTGTTTCATTTTTTTAGATGAATTGTGAAAGCGCACATCCTCGTAGCAGTTGTGTACTTAACACACGTCTAATCAAGCCGCTCTTCAGACGATTTGCGTTGGGCCAGAAGTTCCTGCTCTTGACTGATCTGCCTTTAGCCTGGAACCTTCTTCAGAGTTCAGCAGACGGAGAGAGAGCAGAAGCAGAGCCGGCAGACAGGTTCTCTTCACCTCTCTTCTTATATTTGTAAAGGATAGTTCTGATCCTTGATGCCATTGGTCAGAGCAGTTGTGACCGCTCCAGTCACTAGATCTGCGTGTCACTGCACAACGCCCTTAGCCATCAACCATTCTGTCAAAACCGGTGCATGTATTTTGTATTTCAGAAAAATTAACTGTTTATTAAATCTTTAGTGAAGCATGAGTGACTTCTGCTGCTGTCGAGTCTCTGTCATTCACCTCTCATTTTGAGGCCACAACTTTGTTGCTCATGCGCCATGACAGCTGACGTAAAATAAGGATCAGGCTCAAGATAGCCGATAGATTGTCTTGGGACATCCCTAGTTTATTTATTGTTCATTCGTTCGTTTGTGCGTTCGTTTTCTTTCTTTCTTTACTTTTTGTACTTACTTGATTATATCGTCAGTGGCATAAAATGGTCTTAAACTGGCAATAATATTGTTTATCACAATCTTTGTCTGGGGCAATAAATCACCCAGCAGAAAGAAATCATTGCGACAGCATGTTAAACCCCTTTCTGAGTGTTTCATGAAAATGAATGAACGTAGCGCACGTCAGCGGGATTGTGCAGTAGCTATTTTATTCCATTTCTGTTCACATTTTTATTTGAAATGTAAATCACATTATTCACCAGTCATTCAGCTTACTCATTACATCAGCACAGCTTGTGTGACAAGTCATATTTCAGTGTCTGTATGTTATAGATGCTTTCTTCATTTCAGATGACAGCAGATCCTGAAATATAATTAGGCATGTTAGTTTTACCTCATATCGGCTCTCTTTCCCGGGCACCGCTCACGTCCCGTACGGTTATTAGCACAGTCAGCGGTCACCGACGCGTGGACAGATCTTTCACAGAGTGTTTTTGTGATTCATCTCTGTGTTTAGTGGGGTAATGATGCCTGAGATTTTACTCTTTGAGAACAGCAGCCCTGGTTAAGAGACCACGAATGATTTGGGTTTGATGCATTTAGATTGTTTAAATATGAAGGAACAAAAATCGGTGGCATTCAGTTGACATGATAATTGTAAATGAAGTGATGGTGTTGCAGTTGGACTGTCTGGAGTAGTTGTGGCACGTGTCATAAATCAAAAGAGGGCGTCTGCTGAAGACTGCGTCGTTGTTTATAACAGGAGTGAAGTCCTGTAGTTTTACACAGGAAATAGTGAATAGGTGCACTAGTGAGTGACACGGGACAGTAACAGAGTTTGAAACTTTTGCACCTTTACATTCACATTTAGTACAGTATGCCATTAAAAGTCAAACCAAAACGGCATATAACATATGATATAACATAGGTATAAGATAATAATGCTTGAAAGGAAGTATGAAGCTCATCGGTTGATCGTGGTCCAGCTGATCAGCGGTGCTTTACAGCTGACGTTAGCAGTGCTTCTCACATGAGTGGGTGAAAGTTTGTTGATGAGAAGCTTTTGCGCACAGACTCACAGAGACACTGTGCCTATATCCTATTCCCTAGCCTATATCCTTCTCATAGCCACTGTTAAGGTGAAGTGTTTGTATTATAATGGGTCTATGAAATGTAAAAATCTTGTGTAATATAACTAATAATTAGACATGCTAGAACACAGAATTTGGTAACAATAAACATAAGGTGGGCAAAAAATAAAACATTTCATAGGGCCCTAAATATGGATTTTTTTTTTTTTTATTTGTTAAACTTTTGAGAAACTGATGTTAAATTGTTTAAGTTTCATGATTTTAATCAATTAGACATGCTTTTGATTAATACAGTTTGATTTAACCATTAAAAAGGAGTCCAGAAAAAAAAAAAATAATGGGAAAAAAAAAAACTAAACAGAATTTGGGAAAAAATAAAACGGATTTTATAGGGCCCTACTTGTATTTTTTTAATTGTTTTTGCCATGAAAATAGCTGACATGGCATTAAATAAAAATATACTACTACTACTATGATGGGTTTTTGATTAATCTGGTTAATTGTATTACAATTTCTCAGCTTGTTTGTCTTAAATTACTTGAATTAAAGTGATAGTTCTCAAAAAAAGTTGTACAACACCTTTATGAAAAGGTGAAAATAAAGTCTGTTCATTGGCATTGGTGGTTGCATGAAGAACCTTTAACATCCATGGAAGCTTTCCATTGCACAGCTGTTTCTTTTATAGTGAAAACGGGTCCTTCAGGCTTTTAAAATCTTCAAATAAATGGTTCTTTTAAGAACTGATCGCTGAAAGGTTCCTTCATATTGGCGTAATATGATTTTTGGCTCCTGTCAGAGCCTTTGTGAGACGGTGGCAGGGAACGACTGAGACGGTTCCTCTGGTGCTGTCATGATCTTGAAGCAGGTGCAGATAAGACTGTTGAACTGGGATAATTAGCACAGATGACTTTATCCTCACGTGCACCGCGGGCCGGTATTTCGCTCACTTAAACAGATTTCTTTTTATTTGAACTTTTTCTGCTCGATTCAGTATTATCCTGTTGCTGTAACGTCTTGCACAACGTGAAAAGCCGCAGGAGTCATTCTGCTCTTTTCAGACCACATTTGATGAGGGAAAGAGAGGAGATTGAGCAGCAGTAATGTTCTCGGGAAGATCCCTCGTCAGCTCGCAGCAGAGCGCGTTCGATATCTGAGAAATATAGCAATGAGGAGACCTGGGATTACACCTGATAATCAGATAAACTCAGCCCTCAGGCCTTTCTGTATTTAACCTACTTCATTATCCCATTCTGTTGTACCGACGGTGACTCCTCAGGAAGTCCCATCAAGAAACGCTAGCAATACACAGCTTGATGATATAGCTTAAACCATTACATCTCCATCTTTTCAATCACTTGACAGTGTTCAATCTTGATGTGCTTGCTCTGAAGTGGCTTCAAAAGTTAATTGTAAATTCAAGACACAAATACGGTTCAAATTTGAATAATGATTTCCATACTGGGTTTTTAAATGAAGAAATGTATTTAACCATTTTTATTTTCATGCATTAATATTACAATGCATATAAATAAACAGCAATAATTTCCTACGTATTTTTACTGAAAGATTCTAAAATATGACATGTTACGTGATGGCACCGTTGAATAAGTTTTGAATCAGATCACAGAATAAAGCCTAACATAAGCGGTTATCGGCCAATAATGGCCCATTATCATCTGATTGATCAGCGTGGCTGAGATGGTTTATTACTTTTCTCTCTGGAGCACGTGATTGTGATATTTGTGTAAAGTGATGCTGTTTTTCTACAGAGCTGTACTAGTTTAATCACTCCACGCACATAAAATGATTAACACTCAAATCGACTACATATTTCATGTCCCTCATTCATTTATTTGGCGAGTTGTTGGGGTCCTGATCCCTCCGCCTGTTTCATTTTCCCGTAGCGATTTTGGAGAAAATCTGGACACACGTTTGGATGTGGAAAGCAGCCCTTGGATTTGAATGTAGATGCTGTTGTTCTCCTGTGTTTGGGAGCTAAATGAGTTTGGTCGCCTTCATTTTCATGCAAGACGTCCTCGCCCAGCCGATTACCTCTGTCCAAGATGAAAAAACGCATGTGATTTGCAGAATGATAAGCAGTTTAATGCGGGGCTCTTTCAACAGTGCGAGCAAGTCGCGGCAAAGCGAGACCGAAGGTTTTTGATGTGTTTGCCGACGCGTCCGAAGAGAGCAGACGTGTCTCTGATCTGCCAGCTCGTGTCACGCTTTCCGAGCGCCTGTGTGGACACCAGTCGCAGGAGACGTGCTGATGTTTATTCATGTCTCCCGAGCACGGCTATATATACACACACGCACACCTTTCCATGCAGAAATGAAAGGGCTCTCTGCACAAAGAGTAGCTGTGATGGCACAGACAATAATGATGCCTATTTATAGCTGTGCGTATCATAATGTTTTGAATAATGCAAAAGTGAGCCGTTAACGAGGTCTAGAACTAAACCGTGGCAAACGGGGAGGATGAAAATAACCAGACCCAATGAGACAAGAGGCGTTTTCACTGAAGGCTTCCACATCGCCATCAATTTTATGATCAAAAAGAAAAAAAAACAAACAAACATATTTTCTTTTTATTTCATTTTTTTAGAGTCATGGTCAGTGGAAGGTGCTTGAACAACATAGCTAAACTCAGCCCTCTGGATAATGCATGACTAATAAAAAGTAAAAACAACATTAAGCAAGAGAGTTTTTGGCAGAACATTCTTGTACTCAACAAAAAAAAAGTACAATGAATGTGCCTGTGTTACCTAGAAAAACTGTGCAACTCCAAAGCCATGGGCGTAAAGAAGCTAGCCGCCTCGTTTTTTTTTTTTATATTTCCTGTTTCATAGAGTAACAAAATGCCACTTGGTAACATGATCACCTGAGGAATAGAAACAGTAATTAGTTATTTTCATATGCACCACAGTTTTTTCTAAATGATAGTTTTCTTGATTCACTATTATGGATGGAGGACTTTTTAGAGGATAGAGGATATTTTAGTCATATTCAGAAGCAACAGTTAGAAGTTAAAAATGCCTTAATGATGGATTTCTTTTGTCTTCTCAAGACGGTAACTGATGGACTGAAGTGGTGTGGGTTACACTCTTAGGAAAAAAAAAAAAAAAAAAAGGTTCCAAAAGTGATGCCATAGAAGAACCTATTTTGGTGTCCCAAAGAATCTTTCAGTAAACATTAAAAAAATAAATAAATAAATAAAATAATCGAAAGAACCTTTTGCATTTAAAAGGTTCCATGAATGTTTAAGGTTCTTCATGGAACCATCGATGCCAGTAAAGATATTTTAAGAACGTACTTGTGGATTATGTGTTTTTAATCAGCTGTTTGGACTTTGATGGCACCCATTCACTGCAGATGATCCATTGGTGAGACAGTGATGGAATGACACATTTCATGTCGTATGGCCTGATGATGGTTATCACATACACGCTTTTGGATGTTTAAATGTGTCTGGTCGTGTGCACTAGAGGTCAGGAGCTATAGGACCATCCTGAGATTGAGGTTTTTGTAAAAATCTGTGTAACCAAAATTTGTTGTGGGCCATGACAAAGATGGCTGCTACACTTAAAGTAAAATAAGATGATTTCAACATAATGTCAAAATTACATGTCTTTGTTGAATAGATATAATCAAGAAGGTCAAAGCCTTTGATTTTGGACAGAGCAAGATCACCATTTTAAGGGTGAAATACAGGCAAATGACATTTTTAAAGACTGTGACACGCCAAACCAACATCACAGAACTAGTGGTGATGGACACTGGCCGTGTCGCCTCTGTTTGGGCCAAAACGTTGTGCTTGAACACAACGCAAAGACTACAGCCAATGGCCAACTAGCACATACATGTTGTGCCTGTGACAGAGGAAATAACCATCTATATCAGCAGGTGGCAGTACTCAGTATTCATCATTCAAGAAACTAGGACTGCCTATAGACAAACTGTAGGCAAAGCTGCATTTTCTTACGATTTTGAATAGGAATATTCAGTTCCAGATGGGTATGTCGTTATGTACGCATTTCCGTATTAAAATATTCATCTTAGATGAAGATGAAAACTCTTGACGTCATTGTTGTTTCGCTTTCATCACTTTCATTTTTCGTTTCAAGCACTGATTCACTAAGCTGAACAGCCAGTCAGAGTGATCTCTATCGTGTACTCAATGACAGACCATCAGCTTGGTGTGTCACAGCCTTAAAAATGACTTATCTTTATGTTAGGGTCATTTTACATTAAGTAATAGTTCATCAAGCAAATCTAGCAGATTTCATAACAAAAGAGCTATAGTTGTAATGCATTAAAGTCTTGGGGCAAAGAAGTGTACTGTGTTTGTGGAAAGTGGCATAGTTTTGCACATCCATACGGCTCATGTTTTCTCCTCTAATAGACGAGTTGTTCTGAGTCAAATCCCTAAGCTGACAGAGGGCGCGATTTGCATAGAACTCCCATTAAAGTTTGTGTCTGTGAAGAGTTGCGGATGAGAGCGGGTTTTGGGGATCTCAGGAATGGTGGATGTGTTGACATAAGCTTCTCCTCTCAACCCTAAATACCTGAACAAAGCTCGGGAACGGGAGGAGTTTAGGGAGGTCTGGCAGCGTTTATTGACAGAAGACGCGTAAGAAGGGCGAACGTAAGACCCCGACGAGAGCCGGCGATCTGAACTAATCCTCCGCTCTCCGAGGGCCGGACCTGACGGATGAAAACGCTCTTGATCTGAGGCGAATGAGGTCACCTAAGCCCTGATTAAACAAACAAAACTTCAGCATTTCTGCTACTTTTTGGCTGTTTAGCTGACAGAAGGGAGTTTTTTCCCTTGACGAAGCAAAGTCACAGTGATTTAGCGATGAATGGACTAATGCGGATGGAGAAAACTTTTCTCTTTATGTCAAGGCTTTGCTTGTCAACGTTCACCAGAAAGTTTGCAGCCTGACTTGAGCCACGACACACCGCAGTTGATACTGCGAATGCATTGATCTCAAACAGGAAGGGTGCGTCGCAAGGTCACACAAGTGATATAGCAAAAAAAATCACTATGTCATGCAGCCAAATGTTTAAGAATGTTTTAACTTGCTGCGACGCTCTGACAAAGGCATCTGTTGACCAATGAGAATTGGTCTAATCGCCCTCGTCCAAATGTTCACTTCTCGTTCCACATCCGCAAAAAAAACGCTCTAACGCAGCAGAAGTCGTCGGCCTCTGTCGGCCTTTAACAGAGAAGCGGCCTCCCTGTTAAACCGAAATAGTGCTGCATGTACCTTAAAAACATTTTAAAAAGTATTAAAACTGAATGTTATAAAAGTCTTATTTTTACTTGAGATCTTAAATTTTAGATGGCACTTTGACATATCTAATTACCAAAACAGTTTAGAATGATTTAATTAGCATTGCATGATTTTTATTATTCTTTCTTTCATTGTGTTTCCTGCACATGAAAGGAAGAGAGTAAGGAAAAGAAAGAGAAATGTTTGATTAAGTTCATTCTGTAGGGTTGTGCAGTGTGTGTGGTCTATGATAATATCATAAATGTTGTTTTAAAGACGTGCAAGATGATATCGAGTTTGTCACTCACGTCTTCTATTAAAAACAATAAATTAACAGTAAGTTCATTTTAGACACATAATTGTCAGTTTCGTTTGTTTTTCCTTTATTTCGCCCAAGCCAATCAAATCAAAATGAAACCACAGCAGAACCGAGTCTGTGAGCAACACACAGTGGTGATTAGTTACTGAATTAAAGGGATAGTTCACCCAAAAATGAAAATGTGATGTTTATCTGTTTACCCCCAGGGCATCCAAGATGTAGGTGACTTTGTTTCTTCAGTAGAACACAAACGAAGATTTTAAACTCAAACCGTTGCAGTCTGTCAGTCATATAGTGACAGTCACTGGGATCCACGGCTTTGAGAGTCACAAAAAACATACACTGACAAAACCAAATTAAACCCTGCGGCTTGTGACGATACATTGAGGTGTTAAGACACGAAACAGTCGGTCTGTGCAAGAAACTGAACAGTATTTATGTCATTTATTTATTTATTTTTTTACCTCTGATCCACTGCAATGTCCAACTGTTTTGAGCGCGTTCACGACAGCCGGTGCGTGACGCGTCAACTTCCTCTGGCATAGATGCATGCGCGGAAGTGATATGTCGCACGTATACGTCACTCATTGATTACACAGTGCAGAGATTGTGGGTTCAATCCATGGATCCCATTGACCGCCATTATATGACTGACAGACCACAATGCTTTTAGTTAAAAATCTTCATTTGTGTTCTAGTGAAGAAACAAAGTCACCTACATCTTGGATGTCCTGGGGGTAAACAGATAAACATCACATTTTCATTTCCGGGTGGACTATCTCTTTAATCTGACTTTTGAACAGATCAGTTCAATCCTTCAGTCACCCATTCATAAAGATGGTCGTCTGTGTTGTTCCTGAATGAATCAGTCGTTTGAACAAATTGTTTGAATGAATGACTCATTCAACTCTCTTATTAAGACTGTGACATGCCGCCACCTCACTATAAAACTGAATGGTGAAATGAATTAAATGACTTGAGTTAATTTCGCTCAAATAATAATGAAAGTTCATTGGATTTAATTGAAATAAGTTCTGTGAAATCAAAATGTCGTTGTAGTAAGCTGAACCAAAAATAGAGATTTCTAGTTCCCAGCAGACTACAAGGAAAAAAAATGTTGAAATTAAATGTTATTTTGTGTGTTTTTGGGGAGACATATGTTGGTATTTAATGTTGTGTTATGTTAGGATTTACAGAGGTTTCTGTTATGTATGTCTTGTAGTGTTACTGTTGTGGTGAAGAGTAGAGCCTGTGGTAGGGGTTGAGAGTGGACATCCATATTTTAAGACTACATACACTGCATGTTGCGTAAATAGATGCAAATACATGCGTTTTGCAAGTGTATAGTGAGAGTCCTAATAACTAATAACTACCTTAGCACATGCTAGTGTGCTGTTGCTGACTAGCTCTAGATTTGAGTGAATGTGATGTTTATGTAAGCAAGCTGCATATTATCATTGTGATGAGTGGGGTGGGACTGAGAGCCATGGAAGCGAGGTTTGGCTTGGCTCCCACGGCTCTCAGCTCTGTCCCACTTGTCAGAACAATTGTAAGCTCTGCTAACTTAAAATGAGTTTGTTTACTCAAATGTTTTGAGGATTCTCAGCTTATCAGGATTGCAGTTTGATTAATGCTTAAAAGTACCTTTTAGCAAAGTACCTTTTAAGTTATTTCATATTGAATGGAAAAAAAAAAAAAAAAAGATAAACAAAATAACTCATAGAATTATTTCTGCAATCGTAAATGCAGTGTAAATATATTAATGCCACTTCCGATGCTGCTTCTGTGTCACCTCTGTGCTGCAAAGATGGATTTTGTTGATAATGGTTTCATTTGATAACAGCCTTACACTGGATTGTTATTCTAAAATAATTCTATTTCAGTGTTAGAATTTGAAAAGGATACATGTTTCTGATAAGTTTATGTAAAATGGCCTTATATAGGTAAAAATGGAAATCAATTTAAGCGATGTGGTGTTTGGAAGCCATGTGTGCACTTTTGAGAGTGAAAGAGAGAGGACGCACGGTCATTCACTCGTTATTAAATGAAGAAATATGATTTGTACCTCACCTTCAGCGTTAAAATTGTTTTACCCGTGTCGAAAAGCGCCTGAGACGGTGCCGCTGCATGTCGTACCAAACCTCTCACGGCAGGCACTTCATCAGCTTTAGATCGGTTAATGAGATCTGCCTTTTTAGAGACGATCATTATCGGCCGATAATGATCGGTAGCCGATCAGTCGGAGCACCCCTACAAGGGGCTTGAGACTGCTGTGAATTGACCAGTGCAAAGAATGTTTGGTATTCATTTTTATTTCTATTATTCATTTGGTTTTAAAAAGGCTTACATTGGAAGAATACATTGTTCAGAATTCAGAACAGGGCAGAAGACAAGCGGCGCTCTTCATCTGAAAGAAAAGTCATTCAGCGATCGCGAACCACGCTCTTTAGAAAGATCAAACCGGGTCTCCAGGCTCCACATCACAGCCTGCTGATTGTATTTATGAGTATGTCAGAATGCGTCGCAGTCACTTTCGCATGCACCCGCGGGCGCGGCGCTTCCTCTGACCCCCCCCCCGCCGCATCACATCCACAGGAAGTCTGCGTGTGACATTTTCAGGGGCGTCGGGTTGCATAACCAGGCGCTTTAACGCGGCAGTTGTTCTTTTCGTTTGATCTCTTCTCTTCAGCGTGCGCTGCAGACCTGCGCCGTTCACT
The DNA here is from genome assembly GCA_012976165.1 of Labeo catla. Classification (NCBI taxonomy): domain Eukaryota; kingdom Metazoa; phylum Chordata; class Actinopteri; order Cypriniformes; family Cyprinidae; genus Labeo; species Labeo catla. The sequence goes on from VONZ01000527.1 coordinate 89,790, forward strand.
AACTCTGGAGGATTATTTCATCCCGACTGAAGTCATCAGTTTTATTACATCGATGAATTCTCCATCAGCTTGGGTCCTGCCGCCTGGCTGAAACACTGCAGGGTTTTGGCCGTCCTCCAGCTTCGGTCACGTGACGTTTCGTAGCAGGATCTCACTAATCTGCGGTTCATGTAGGGCAGAGCAGCTGCGCAGTCACGCCGTTCCTCAGGATTATGTGTCTGCAGTGGTGGAGCCGCTGCACTGCAAACACACAGTACCACCAACGCATGCAGTCACACAGTCTCACAGTCAATTAATGATTTTAAGCACGAGCACTAATGTCAACACAGTGTTTTCTTTTCAGGTGTTTTCTTGATATTGTCGTATTGAAGGTGTGAAGTATTTGAATGTGTTCTCTGCAAATTATGTCAATTTTGTCCGTGTCCCCATCCTTTCATCTGAAAAAGCAAACTCACTCAGATTGAATTGGCTTTTTTGCATTCACTGAAGGAATTTAGTAGATTAGGATAGTGTGCAAACAAACATGGCCAAAAAATTAGTGCTGATGCCAATTTGCACCAGGCAAATGCTATTACACATGGCTGCTGCTGCTCCTGGTGCCAGGTTGTTCCAGCACCTGCCGCTTGCTGTACGGTTTGAGGCAGACACGCACTGAGATGGAAATTGCTTGCATGAGAGTTTTAAAATAAAGGTGCATCCTAAAAATGTACATGGAAATATGCATCTTTACACATTGCACTTGCAGTTAAAGAAAGGCACAATGAAACAGAAGCGACAGATTTTTTTTCTTCCGTATTGTGAGTGAAATGGATGCTGCAATGCACCGGTTGTTGATTGGGTGTTGAGGTGTGGGCGTGGCTCTCAAGTACAGCCAGATGAAAGTGAGCTTGAAGGGGCAGAGTTTAAGTAACAAAATGATTGGAGAAGTCCTGCGTACGTCACACGAGAGAGGATCCAGTTGTGACATTTTGATTAAATATTATGAAGCAAAAACACTTCTTAAAAATTACACCAGCACAGATGTTCACGTTAACATCTATAGACATCCATTTAGAAAACATAGTGAATTTTCATTTCATCTCATGCTCTCATTTGGCTCCAATGTTTTTATCAAGAAAGAACTTTTTATTGGTTCTCAACAATAGACACTGGTAAATATATACCTTTAAATGAACTGTAAGCAGTTTTGGATCAAAGCATCAGGTAGATTTGTGATATGCGTGTCCCGTGAGTGATTCTGGACATCCATGTCACCTCTCACGAGAGCTCAGTCCAGTTCTCCTGGAATCAGTGGGCAGAACAGGGCTGAGAGAGTGGATCTATTCTCACACTTTTGTTACAGTCAATAAATGTGTGCAGCGTTCCAGCATGCAGAACGTGTGCACTGCAAAAAAGCTTGCTGTCTTAGTATTTTTGTCTTGTTTGTAGTCAAAATATCAAAAAAAAAAAAATATTCAAGCAAGATGCATTTACTAGATAAGCAAAAGGACACAAGATATTTAATCTTGTTGCCTGGGGGGGAAATTAAGTGCATCAAATAAGTGAAAGCATCTGCAAGTGGGGTAAGAAAAATAATCTTGTTTTAAGAGTATTTTCACTACCCCACTGGCAGATAAATTCACTTAATTAAGATCTTTTGTCATTTGTGTCTTATCTAGTAAATGCATCTTGATTTAAGAATTTGCAGATATCTGGACTAGAAACATGACAAAAATAATGAGCAAGATGGGCCTTTTTTTGCAGTGAGAAAGCGATTAAACACCCACAATCCCACGCTGTATTTCAGGCCTCGTCTCTGTCTTTCTCTCTCTGTAGTTCTCGTTCTTCTCATAAGCTTTAGTGTTTATGACAGCACTGCAGAGATCTTACAGAGGTGAGAATAATACATTCATTTCTCAAACCCTTAGGCTTTAAAAGTGCACGTCACCGGCGGAACACAGACGCTACAGATGCAGACGGCATGTGGCTTCATTGTGCCCTGCGCAGGGTAATCAAAGGTCGGCAGCATTGGAAAATGGATAGTATAATTCAGCGAGGCCATCAGAACGCATCTGTGATTCGGCTGCTGTGAAAGGATGGCGCAGCAGTGGATGAGACACATTGTTCTGGTAAATAATGGTGGATGTTCCTCATTATTTTTTTGTTTCTCCACAGTCATCTGTTACATCATGCCAGCCTGAGATGAACGCCACTTTTTGGCACATCCTTATTTCACCTAAACCTCATCTCATATCTACCTTTGTTTCAAATTCGAATCCATCGACTATCTTGCTTGTAAAAAGGATCATTTCTGAAGAACCTTCACGCTAGGGGTGGGCGACATGGAAAAAATATCATATCACGTTTTTTTTCAGAAAGGTCACGATTCACAATTTTATCGCGAGTCAAGTTGGTTTTACTGTTTTGCAAGCTGTCTGAGCAGTACAGCAAATTTCCCTATTTTAAAAACTTTCAAGGTAACAAAGTACAAAATAAAAAAAGAGTGGCAGATATTTAGGTCAAAGTGAGTTCTTCAGTCAAGAGCAGTGAAGTAAAAGAATAGTTCACCCAAAAATAAAAATTCTGTCATCCGTCTGTCAATTCTGTCATAGTGTTTTATTTTTATACCATCATTTGCTCACTTTCAGGTTGGTTTAAATCTGAATGAGTTGAACGTTATCTACTTGATAATTTCTACTATTCAATGGGGACCAGCTACTGTTTGGTTACCCACATTCTTTAAAATATCTTATTTTGTGTTTAGCACAAGAACGAAATTAATACAGGTTTGGGCAGAGCCGATCCTCCTTATACGCAAGCTGTGTAGGACCCCCGAAACACCAGGGGGAACCCTTTGCTCTCAAAGATGATTTATGTTTAGTTTTGTTTTTGCAGTGAGCCAACATGAATGTTAGTTTCTTTTAATGTGGTGCCCTTACTACATAAAAATCAGTCAAATCATGTAACGCGAATGTCCATTCTCTTGCTCGAGACTAAAAAATGATTTGAAAGCTGCGAAAGAGACTGCTGTTTCTCAAGTGTTTCCCCAAATTTTTGGGTGAACTATTCCTTTTAATGACAAGCGCCAGCATTGTCTGCATACTGTCACTTTAAGAGCTGTACGCATCTAATATACAGGCAGGCGTCCATTTATCTCTCAATTGTTTACTTTCACTTTAGACATAAGCAGCTGTGTTTACATGTAAACCTTGTGTGTTTTGACACTATTAGTGCACAGTGGCGGCTTGTCGGGGAGGACGATTTAATGTTAATAAAATTCACAATTCATTAAAGTTTTTTTTTTTTTTTTTGTAATTTCACAGCTATAATATAACATGTTACTGAAGTTGGAAAGCGTCGCTTTTCTATCACAAATGTGCCGAATCTGCTGATGTAATTGCAACCGCTAAGTCAGGGGTGCTCAGCCCTGTCCCTGAAGATCTACCTTCCTGCAGAGTTTAGTTCCAACCCTGACTGAACACACCTGTCTGTAATTATCTAGTGCTCCTTCAGATCCTAATGAGTTTGGTTCAGGTGTGTTTGATCAGGGTTGGAGCTGAACTCTGCAGGAACAGGGTTGAGCAGCCCTGCGCTAAGTGATAGAGGAGTGCTGAGAAAGGAAACCTGGCAGGGGAGGCAAGCCTTCCTTCTGGTATATAAGCCAATCATCATAGAGACATACATTTTGCTATATTAGTTTGAACGTCTCCCGCTGCGCTGATGATGTGTCAAGTACTTATGATGAGTAGCATTACTGAATATTTGATCGCCAACAGATCTACACAGTATATATACAAATTAACAACAAAAAGAGAAAATGTCTAAGCTGGATATAGGCTACAGCATGCAGCTCTCTTTTAACACAGACTTTTAAGAAGGGATGGATGTTTGCTCCAGGTGATAGGCCAGGTAAGTGAAATTATATGATCTTGCTGTATGCGTGTCTTTTTCTTTGTTTTCTGACTAAAAGTAACCAAAAGGCCATTTTAAAGTGGTTAGGCTAATAAGGACAACAATAATAATGGGCAGGGATCTCCAGACCAATACAATTAGTGTGCCTCCTCTATTTAAAAACCCATGAGCCGCCACTATCAGACGCGATACATAACTTGGTTCAGCTGCAGCTGATAGAATAGACACAAAAGCAGATCGTAGAGACATTTTTATGGTCCACGATCAAAAATCGTCATATCGCACACCCCTGCTTCACGCAGCTCTTTCAGTGCAGCATCGGTTCATAATGACAGCAGAGCTCAATGCCAACAATTATTTCTGCTGGTCCAGATGGGACTGTGCCTCAGATTTTCTTTTTTTTACTTGGCCTGCCAAAATTTTCACTGGCCCTGATTTTTACCCATGTATCCTTGTTACGACAATATTATAGTTTAATTTTACGGTTGATTCCCACAGTAAAAGCTAGTCAAAGTAGCCTAACTAATATAAACTTCAAACATTATCAAAGACCGGTATACAGTCAGCGATAATAAGAAGAAACAAAACAAATTACAATCAGCAGCGCAAACAAATAAAACAAAAAGATGAAATAATCAGTTTTTCAAGTAAGGCTAACAGAAGTATTCGGGTCAGAAATACTATGGAAATTAAAAGTAATCGACTGTAAAACAGCATAGAATAGTCCTCACTGTATAAATTAAATATACTGTAAATGAATCCTTATTATAGCTTAAAATGCTATTTAATCTAGAACGATGAGTGTTTTTCTTTTCTTTGAAAAACATTAATGACATTAAGTGACAGCAGCCTAATATACTTTTTGCTGTCTACGACCTAATGCACACATCTGATATATTGGCACAAATCGTATGGATACACTAGTCCTTTTTTTGTGGTCACTATGAACTGCTGTTGAATGAAAAGAACAGGGCCGGTTGCATAAACTGCTTAGACTATCACTTTTTTTTTTTTTCTTTAAGACTGACCATGCCTTTTATGCTATTGGAACAAGTCAAACTGAACTGGGCTGAATAATGGCTCGATGTTCTTCTGTAGAGCAGCTGAGCTGAACCCATTTCATAGTTAATGAAATTTACACAGTGACTGAACCGAAATGAATCAACACTAATACTGATACTGTTGTCTATGTAGAGCTGCTTTACAACAGAAACTGAACTTGTTAGCGATATAGAGAAAGGTGACTTAACTTGACATGACGGGGGCATAAATGATATCAGTATATGTACCTCTGGCTGAATGACTCCTTTTACAGGGCATTTATATATAAGAGTGCTGGAGCGTTTAGCAGCTGAAGCAGCAGCGTATCACACTGTACAATCTCCTCTAATGTCAGATCACGATCTCAGACCTGCTGTGTAATCTTGTCATCCGTTTCCAGCAGACAGGATTGTGTATCAGGTTAATGAATTGAACCTCATGAATCTGGCAGTAATTGATATGTATAGTGTTTCCTTCATAGCCATCACCATCTCATGCTATATTGCAAGTAGATGCCACTTGGTTACTTTTGTGCATACAAAGTGTATAGTTTGTGAATGCTGTGATGAGCCCTGCAGTTCAGCTGACATAAACACCCTGAAGGATGACATAATGAGTCATTTGCAGTGGTGGGCACTTAGTACTGCTAAAAGAATCGCTGGACTGATTAGCTCTGTCAGTTCCTTCAAACGGCACGCGGACGTCTTCACACGCTCATCCATGTTTTCTGCCACCTCACCCTGTCTCCGGACACTGCATCATGAGAGACAGAAATAAGCAGAAGATATTCAGATGTTTACTCTGCAGTCTGAAGATGAAGATGCTTTCCATGTCAAAGACATCCAACACAACTTCACCAGCACACGTTCAGATGAGGCGACATGTTTACTGCTAACTATCTGAAGCGCACGGTTTACTGCTGTCAGAGACGTTTAGTTTTGACGGTGTGTTTGCAGACTGTTGATACAGGGAATAACATTACCTCGCTTTTTCACCTCTCTCTCTCTCTCTCTCTCTCTCTCTCTCTCTCTCACACACACACACACACACACATGTTGGGTTTACATGTTTTATGGGGACATTCCATGGGTAATGGTTTTATACTGTACAAACCCTATTTTCTATCGCCCTACACCTAAACCTAGCCCTCACAGGAGACTGTGCACACTTTTACTTTCTCAAAAAAACTCATTCTGCATGATTTATAAGCCTGTTTCCTCATGGGGACCTCACAAATGTCCCCACAAGGTCAAAATTTACTGGTATTACTATCCTTGTGGGGACATTTGGTCCCCATAACGTGATAAACGTGATACCAGGTACACACACACACACACACACACACACGATTGTTTTTGTGAATTGTGGGGACTTTCCATAGACTTCTATAGTTTGTATACTGACCAAATGATATTGTCTATCCCCTGACCCAACCAACCCTAAACCTAGCCCTCACAGAAAACATGTCTGCATAATCTTTTTTTTTTTTTTTCCCAAACATTTCAGGCTTTACTGTCCATGTGGGGACATTTGGTCTTACACTTACTTCTGGTCAGTTTATGCTGTACAGTATAAAGATAGTTTTTGTTGTGACAGTATAATTGTGTGTTAAGTGTTGAGGTCTGCATTTGTAAACACATTGCACAAGATGTTTTGGGTTTTGGGTATTTTAGCCTTAAGGGTGGCTGTAGGATAGTGTGCTCCAAAACAATGACAAATATTTTGCACTTAGAAGATAGTATTTATGTGTTCAGAATGTACAGTCTGAGACAAATGCACATCAGAAATTTTGATGACATCCTTCTACATTTCAGCTTCTCATCCGATTTTTCTGTCCAATCAAATGCTCTCCAGAATCTGCAGTGTCCCGCCCCCTACACTACAGCTGCTGCTGCTGAAATCAGTAATTGTTAATACTTGAGCTCTCTTCTGTCTGGTGAATGGCGCATGGTAGTGTAGTGGACAAGTCACTAGCTGTTTTTCCATTATCCTTCAAATTGCACAAAATGAAATTGTGAAATGAAAATATGCCTAATGGAAACATTTTGATGTTGCAAAAACTCCTATATATTGCAAAAAAAACATTTACGCTCGCATGAGATGGTTTTTCTGGCAATTCGAAAAAGAAATATTTTGCAAAACTGCAATAGAAACAGCTTTTTCACAATTGCAGGGTCACCTTGCATACATAAGTCATCATTCTTTAATGTGCTATAACCTCACAAAAACACCTTATATGTGGCTGCTTACACAAGCATTAACTACACAATCTTTGCCATTAAAGCTTGAATAACTTCTTATTTACACTGCACTAGTCTGCGGAGCTGATCACGGCCACTGTAGTCAATGCTCGTGTTTACAACAGGCTTGTTTCCATTTCAGAAGTGGCTCTCCGTGCTGCTTTTGTAAAGATGGATGCCTACGTCTCCTGCGATTAAAATTAGTACGGTGGCTGCGACATACATAAACCTACCAACGTTCATTGCCATGACTTATCACAAGAGAATTAAAAAAAAAAATTAGTCACATAACATTGGTTAATGGAAACACTGTCATTTTGCAAGTTTTTTTTAATCAACATTTAGCAAACTTTGCAAAAGTTTTGAGCAAATCTGTAACAGAAATGCACCCACTAATGCTGATCAGACCTCTCATCTGTCCGCTGCCGTTCCCACGTTGTGATCGATGGAATGACCCAAATGGCATCATTTGATAAAGAAGTTTTAGCTGTGAACTTTTTCACTTAGTTTTCATTACACTGATCACTGTAATGTACTGAAGCTTAATGTTAAAATGTTAAAATGACAGCCTTTTGGCCTGTTGGAGCTTAATGTTAAGCACAGACAGACTTCATGAATACCACCTGTGACTGTTTCCAGGCTCTGGCTCTGCCAAATGAGTCCTGGCTGCGTCTCGCTCTCCCAGACCTGCAGACTCCACCTGTGAATTGTGAGCTTAAATGGGAAACCAGCTGAAGATGTGTTTTTATTTGATCTGAGATGGGTTTAAACCCCACTGGATTCTTTGTCTTGTGAAGGTCAACGTTCACCTCTCATTAGACTGCTGATGATTTATGTGGCATCTAAGCCCAAATTGTGTACATGCCATTTTCCCTCAGTAATATCTGGCCAGCGGTTGATGTGTCATCTGTCTGAGCAGTGTGCATGATTGACGCCTCTTTAGGGAGCTCTTGCCTGGATGAGAGTTGTTAAGAAGACATTCACACAAAAATGGGTGTACACACCCATTTAAGGAATTTAAGGAGTAGCATTTAAGGAATTTCCTGTTGTTGTTTTGTCCATGTAACATAACAATTGTTTGGTTACCAAATTCTTGAAAACATCTTTTGTGTTACACAGAAGAAAGCGTCAGGCTGGTTTTGAATGACATTTGCTGAATTCTAATTTTTGGGTGAACTGTTCCTTTAAATTCTGTAACAGCTTCTGTGAAAACAAAAACACGATAAGAGAAAATCTGCAGCCTGAGACGTTTGTCTCGTGTTGTGGATCTGCAGCGCTGTGGCTGCTCAAGATCAGATAGGCTTTAACCTTTAACAGAGATCAGATATCATACCGTTGTTAAAAAACGATCAGGATTTACTAAAGACACACAGTGTGGAAACGCTGTGGATTGGTTTACTTTTGTGGCTGACCTCATATTGTAGGAGTTTCCCTTTCAGATGCAACATTTAAGGGAGGAGAGGATTGAAATGAGTGATTTACTATAGTTTGCACTAGTCAGTTTACTGGTATTTGTGCCGATATTTTTAACGGCCAAAAAGAAGCGCGTCTTAACTCATTTTGTGTTTGACACGGCTGCGGTGGCGTCTGCCAGGAGGAGGACAGACAGCGCCTGCTAGAAGACAGAGAATTTGCTCCACTTGTGCTGATTTATTTAGAATGCCAGAGGAAGACGTTATCTGAACATGTAGATTGTCTTGGTAGATTGCATTGGTCATTATGGAAGTGAGCTGCGTTTGTGCCCTTTAATTATCGGTATCAGATCACCTGCAGGACTCTCCACTTCCATCAGCACTTTTATGCGATTTCAATTTGGCCTGTTTAGTAAGTTTGGCCTTTTTAAAGAGCTAACCTGTGTGATGAATGTCACTTATTATGTTTTGTATGAAAATAAACATAATTAGCTTATAATGATGTGTATTTTATCTGATGCAATCTGGTATTATGTGTAGGGGAGAATTCAGTAAATTCATCTTATGCTCAATGAACAGGAAGCAGAGAACACAGCTCAGGGATCTCTCTCTCTCTCTCTCTCTCAATGAACTGATGATCTGAATCAGGTTTGTTAGATAAGAGAGATGAGTGGAGCAGTAGGCACCAGGACCAGAATTAAACTGCTGCACCACAGACAGCAGCAGGTTTTTTAGGATGCTTTCACTTTAAGATCTAATGCAGTGATTTAATATACTGACACACATCAGATTCCTTTCCCAACTGTTTACGTTCACTTATGAAATGGATAGTTCCGGCCCTTGATTCTGATCGGTTGAGCCGTGTAACCTTTGTTTACATTCGTGTGTTCTTCGGCAACCACAAACATTTCTGAGGAACTACGTCGTTTGGCGGAAGAATTGTGCTTTTATTAATATCATTAGTTTATTTGCTCTGATTTATTTTAGAAAAACTTACTACTGTTACATACTTTCCCCGTCTAGGGATTGGAGAAAAAGTGCAAGAAGAAAGATTTTTGGGAGGTCATCACTCCTGTCCCAGCCAGCAATCAACACACAAATTTGAAAGAAAACATTTGTTCTTTTTATTTACTCTTTAGGAAAGGAAGCAAAAGGGGGACCAGGCCAAAATAACAAACAAAAGGGAATCTGATTGTTGAGAGGATCAAACTGACTTACCTGAATAAAAGGAAAACAAACAAACAACATAACTTTTGCTTCACTCCCTATCTATTCAAAAACAGGAGAAAACATGATTAGCAAAAGAAAACGGCGTCCACCTCTCTACAGCTTCCACAATTAAAGGCAAGTAGCAACAAAAGATTTCTAAACAGTAAAGTTCAACAAAGATCATTATACAAAGATCATTATAAATCAAATTTGGTAACAAAAGCAGCACTTAGTAACACAAATTCAAAGATTTAGGCTCATAACAGTCTACAAACACTGACTCAACAACCACAAGACATTCTCAACTTCCTGACTTTCCACCTCAGCTTTATACACCAGCTCCCATCTCATCAACCAATCAGGTCACTCCCAAAGCTTGGTTTTAATTAGGCGCAGCTGATGTTTATACCTAGCTGAA